>JAHUXG010016843.1:600000-852848 GCA_020740815.1 Sciurus niger
CAGAGGCTATCTGGGGCATAGAGGCTCTTCAGTGATAAAGGTTATGGAGGGCATATGGACTACAATGATCATAGAGGCTACATGGGTAACAGAGACAACTCAGGACACAGAGATTTGGGAGGTCATGGAGGCTTTAAAGGTCATAGAATATATACATGTAATGAAGGCTACTTGGATCACTTTGTTAAATCAGGACATAGAGGGTGCACAGGCAATAGAGACTATGAAAGACACAGAGGGTAAGTAGTCCACAGTGGGCAACGAAGTCATAGCATATATTCAGGACATTTGGGCTCCTCAAGCCATCAATACTGTGCAATCATAAAGATCATGTCGGTCATATAGTCTAATCAGGCCACAGAGGCTACACAAGTCATAGGGTCTAATATGTTTATTTAAGCTACTCGATTTATACACATTACATAACTCATCAGGGATAATACGATCATTTCTGCTACTCAGAGTACCGTGGGTGTGAAGATCATAGAGGCTACATAAGTTCAAGATGCTAAGGTCTTTTAAACTACTCAGTTTCTAGATGCTATCCAGGGTACAAAGGATAGGCCATAGACTAGATGCACATCCTACAGGCTACATGGGTAACAGAATTTATGCATGCTATAGGTGCTACTGTGAGAAATGAAAAGTCTGGTGATCCTCTTTCAGAATATAGCCTTAATTGTCTACATTTGTAGGTATTTTAATTTTAGCCATTCCCTTTGGCTGCTCAAATTTTAAAATTAGGCAATTGCATAGATTATAACCCCAAACTCCTCCAATCAGACTGAAGGGCAATAGTGCTCAGGCAACTTTTTCTTGAGTGCTGCTGATGCAGGCAATGCTGCCATTTCCCTGAAGCTTTCTTTTGGGGCACAGCTTCCCCTGAAACCACTGCCATGGGTGCCCAGAGATTTTTTCTCTGGGTGTTGCTGCTGATGTTGACACTGTCACAGTCAACATGGCCCAGAGGTCACTGCTGCCCTCATCACTGCATCAGATACCTGGCTGCCATCTACACTGCTGATGCTGCTGCTGCTCCTGCTACCACTGACACTCCTGCCACCAAAGCCACTACTACTTCCAGGAAGTCACCTGGAGGTCTCCTCTCTGGGTGCTGCTGCAGCTATAGCCACAGTCACTACTATGGCCACTGCTGCCATAGATCTCCCACCTGTTGCCAACACCACTGAAGTCTGCAGCTGCTGCTGACCTCCTGATTACTGCCACCAATTCTTGCTACTACCACATCCACCACTGTTCATAAATCCGCTTCCAGGGACACTCCAGGATTGGTTTCACATGGTCACACCCATTTTGAGACACCAGCCAGAGATTGGGTTTGTTTGGGGTGCCAATGGTTTGCTGCCACTGCCATTTGGGGGAACACTGCCCCTGTCTGGGGACACCAGTCAGAACCTTGTGATTCAGTGCCAGGGTGCCTACAGATTTGGCTGCAACTGGAGTTACAACATAAAAAAATAAGGGAACAAAACACCACAAACAAACCAAGATGCCTCAATAAGAGAAGTCACTGCAACACAATAGAGTAAATGTCCAAGAAGTTTAGAACATTCATAGTCAATTTGATCTGCAAAGTAAAGGATGTTATACAGAGTTAAAACAAAAGAGAAATACAGGAAATTAGAGATTAATAAAGAGTTAGAGATTGTGAAAACAACAAGCAGAAATCCTCAAAATGAAGGAACCAATCAATTATAAATTAGTCAATTATAAATTCAATGGAAAATATCACCTACAGTCTAGACCATTTGGAAGACAGAACTTCAGACAATGAAGACAAAATATTTAATGTTGAAAATAAAGTTGACCACAAAGAGAAGATGGTAAAAATCCATGAGCAGAACTTTCAAAAATTATGGGATTATCATGAAAATATCAAATAAATTCTGCCTATCTAGGAGCATGTGAGGTCTTTCCATCTTCTAAGATCTTCAATTTCTTTATTTTTGGTGTTCTGTAGTTTTCATGGTAGAGATTTTTCACCTCATTTGTCAGATTAATTCCCAAGTATTTTATTTTTTGAGATGATTATGAACAGTATAGTGTTATTTCTCTTTCAGTGGATTCATTACTGATGTATAGGAATGCATTTGAATTATGAGTATTGATTTTATATCCTGTTAATTTGCTGAATTCATTTATTAGTTCCAGAAGATTTTTGGTGGAAGTTTTTGGATATTCCAAATATGGAACAATATTATTGGCAAATAGTAATAGTTTGAGTTCTTCTTTACCTATTTGTATACATTTAATTACTTTCTTTCACATTATAGATTCTTCTCAGGTCATAGAGGATACTTGGGTAATAGAGGCCAAAGAGGTCACTGAGGAGACTCCAAAAACCTCCAAATTTGTCATTCAAATACTCAACAATGGATGTAGCACTCTGCCTGTGAACCTAAAATACTGACTCCAACTTGGTGCCAAGGAACTGGCTCCCAATGATAAACTTTTCTCAACCTTCTGGCAATCCCATGCTCCCTTGTTTGAACAGTAATGGTCTCAGGATATCTACCACTGGCATTTTAATTTTATTAGTTTTCTTTATTATGTGCTAAAACATTTTATTTCAGTCTCACTTATCCTTAATTCATTACATGACATCCCAGCCAGAACAAATCCTCCTCTTCCTCTACCTGGCCAAGAAATAGTAAACCCATGTCCTACATTTGTACCTGTTGAAAAATAAGTTGATGAATGCTAAGCTACCTGTATTTTGCAATTTTGCATCCTGGTTGTCCCCTAACTCTGTTGAAGCCTTTAGCTTCCCTACAACCAGTGTTGCAGAGAGGTAATTCCATTAGTACAGTCATTGGTTCCCCAGGTGGGACAAATCTTTCCAATCATTTGTCTAAACTTGGGAACTTGCAGTGCTCTAAATGTGGTAGAGGATAGCCCTCAGAACTGTGGGAACTTGAGAACAGGCCTGCATACTTTACATAATAATTTCTCTCTGGAACAAGATCATATCAATCACTAAGAAAAACAGTTCTTGTTCATCAGAATTTTTTTCCTCCTTCTGACCTGGAATTACACCTGGCAGCTTATGTCGGACAACTGTAATCCTGGTGATCTCCTACTTCTTTAGTGATAACTTTTCTATATTTTGCGAGTTTCTCCTAGTGTTATTATAGATGAATACCCTTGCTGTGGCTCCTGGTAACCAAGGTGTGACCAATTCATATCCTTGTAATACTGTCCAGGAAGGGTAATTTCAATACTATAATGTTAGTTGAGAAGATGGATGAATGAAATCCCTGCCTGGGAGAAAGGTTGTGAGCTTGTTTAATTAATATCCAATTATTATCCTGGGGCCAAGCCATGCGCACACCATAGAGATAATGTTCTTTCCTTTCTGAAATTTCATTATGCTGTTCAGGTCTTAAAACTCACTGTGTCTGGCTAGGATATTGTAGTCTTAATGATTGCTACTAGAATATATGTAAAGTTTACTAAAAATAAACTTGTTAATTATGCAAAACTAAATGTATAAATTTGTTAGATTTAGTCAATTGTATGCTTTAAAACATCATGATGTACATAAAAAGTTGTTATTGTAATCAATTAATAAGTAACAAAAAGTCTGAACTTTAAAAAGTGAGTCCTTTTTGTTGATCGCTATGGTTTGACTTCATTCATGTAGTACTGACATAAGTTGTGAGACTTTTTTTGCCTCTCAAACCTGTTTTTCTGCTTCATCTTCTCTAGATGTATGTGTACCTTTTCCCAATGTAAATGTTTGTTCATATTTCTTCTTAAGAACCCACAGTTTTTTTTAAAGCCTGATGAATATTTTTGGTAATGTCAGCAAAATTTACTTGTTATCTCAGGTCTTTGTGGAAAAAAAATGTAGTTTTCATAAAGTTGTCAAGAAAGCCATACATGTGTGCATGTTTCAATCTTCCCTTTTGCTAGTGGGGGAGAATAAAAGGCTTGACAGATTTTCCTTATTACACAATATCCTACTGTAGAGTAGGAATGACTGTGTTGAGAAAAGAGACACATTTTTCTTCCCTCTAAAATATGATTCTCTTAATGTGCTCACCTGTGATTCTTTAAAATCTAAGATGCTTTTGGAAGTTCTAACATGTTAATTATTTCAGTATATTGTAGTGAATTTTTTTTAATTTTTAATTTTTAATTGTTTTTTACATGACATTTGAATCCATTTTGAAAGAAATAATACAAGCATGTTATATATATTTTTCTAATTAGGACCCAATTTTTATAGGTGGGCAAGCTGTTGGGAATTCAGGTATTGTTTTCATATGTGTACTTAGGAAAATTACTTTAGATTTTTTCCACAAAATTTTCCATTTTTACCCTCCCTGTACAGTCATTCCTTTATTCATTAATGTGTTGATGGTTCACTAGGCTGGTTCCATACCTCAGCCATTGTGAATTGTGCCACTGTAATCATTGGTGTGGATGTGTCCCTGTATCGTGCTCATTTTAAATACTTTGGGTACATACTGAGGTAGAATGGGTTAAATGGTGGTTTAATTTCTGCTTTGGGGGTTTTTAGGGTACCAACAATTGAACCTAGGGCTGCTCAACCACTGAGTAACATCCCCAGTCCTTTTTATGTTTTATTTAGAGAAAGGGTCTCACTGAGTTGCTTAGGGCTTCACTAAGTTGTTGAAGCTGGCATCAAACTCATGGTTCTCCTGCCTCAACCTCTCAAGTCCATTCCTAGTTTTGGAGGAATATCCATACTGCTTTCCAGGGGTGTTGCATCAATTTGCAGTCCTATAAAGTATTGTCATCCCTTTTCCCCACATCCTTGCCAACATTTGTTCTTACATATCTTCTTGGTACTTGCCATTGTCATGGGAGTGTGGAATCTAAGTATAGATTTAATTTGCATTTTTCTAATTACTAGAGGTGTTGAACACTTTTTTATATTTTTGTTGATCCTTCCTATTTCTTCTTTTGATTAGTATCTGTTAAGTTCCTTTGCACATTTATTAGGTTATTTACTTTTGTTTATCTGTGGAGTAATGAGAATCTTGGATTTGCTTTGCTGCTCTCATTGTGTGATCCTTAACTTGGTAATAACTTCATTTTTCTTCAATGTATATTCAAAAGGGTATAGGAAGTAAAATAATTTGTTTCTTTGATTTCTTCCAGTTATGTGTTCTCATCAACTCCAAGAAGTTTCATCAGAGCAGAGAATAAAATGTTTATTCCACAAGGTGATAAAACAAAGGTATAGAAACTATGGCATTGAAAATTTACACTTAAAGAAAGAATGGGAATGTGTGGGGTACAGTAAATATTGGAAATTTTGCCATGATAAATATAATAAATACTTTGACTATGCAATAAACATTTTATCATAAATAGTTATCAAGAAATTATAAAACCTCAGAAAAAAACCTGAATTTATGGCAGTCAGTTTTGAGGAGTGTTTTAGGTATCTGGAAAATATATCACTGCCAAGTTTTTGGTAATTTATCTTTCCTCTGAAAGCAAATTCGGAAAATTTAAAATGTAATCTATTACATGCTTAAGTTCATAGCAAGAAAAATTTGAAATATAGCCTTAGTTAAATTTTCACTCAAACATTTGTATAGATAAGAGATTTTAAAATTAAGAATAAATTACTAAATATGATCAGATTGTTTTTACTTAATGAAAGTCTGTTGTTCTGTATTCAACAGTTTTTCCTTGTGCCTAAACATAATATTTTATTGACTGTAGGAAGATCTGTACTTATGCATTATTACTTAATCAAAAATCAGGTGTAAATATTTGGGGAGAATTCTACATTTATAGTAAATTTTCAAGATTTTTAGCCAGGTCTGTACCATAAATAATTGAGTGCATTTTTATTGATGAAATATGTTTAAAATGACATGAAACTCATATATATTTAATAATTTTTACAAATCCTAGAAAATATGAGTGTTCTCATTTTACAAAGAAGCTTTACAAAGGTAATGAAGGCAAAAAAGTATTTCATCAGTGTTCAGAATTTAACATTCCAAGCATCCATATTCAAGAAAAGAATTTCAAATCTAAAGAATGTGGAAGGGTTTTTAATAAAATTATAAGCATTATTCAGTTGAAGAAAGTTCATATGGAACAAATGCTCTACAAATTTAAGAAATATGTTAAAGCATTTAAAAATTTCTCAATGCTGTATCATAGCAGTGATAAACCCTATAGATGTGAAGATTGTGGCAAAGTTCTTAATCAGAGATCAGCCCTTACTAAGTACAAGAAGGGTCATTTTAAAGAAAATACTACAAACCTACAGAATGTGGGAAAGAATTTATTCAAATTTCATACCTCACTCAACACCAGAGGATTCATAGTGATGAGAGATCATACAAATGTATGGAATGTGGAATAGATTTTAAATACATCTCAACTTCTGCTCAACACCAGAAGATTCATATTGTAGAGAAAACCTACAAATGTACAGAATGTGGGAATAAATTTATTCAATTTTTACAACTTACTCAAAACCAGAAGATTCATAGTGATGACAGACCATACAAAAGTAAGGAATGTGGAAGAGATTTTAAATGCATGTCCTTCCTTACTCAACACCAGAAGATTCATACTGAAGAGAAGCCCTACAAGTGTACAGAATGTGGGAAAGCATTTATTCAATTTTCACACCTTACTCAACACCAGAGTATTCATAATTATGAGAGACCATATAAATGTAAGGAATGTGACAATTGGTTAAGTAGAGTAAAGCCCTTATTCAACACCAGAAGATTCATAGAAAGGACAAACCATTAAAATGCAAGGAATATGGAAGATATTTTAAATACATCTCAACCCTTACTGAACACCAGAAGACTTATACTGGAGAGAAGCCCAACACTTGTAAAGAATGTGAGAAAGCATTTATTCAAATCTCAAAACTTACTCAGCACCAGAGGATTCATAGAGATGAGAGACCATACAAATGAAATGAATGTGAAAAAGCTTTTAAACTCATCTCAACTCTTATTTAAAACCATACTCTCCATACTGGAGGAAGCCCTATAAATGTAAATAATGTACAAAAGCATTTAATCAGAACTCACAGGTTATTCAACACCAGATGATTCTTACTGATGAGAGACCATATTAATAAAAGGAATATGGCGAAGGCTTTAATTATCACCCAACCCTTATTAAACATCACAACATTTATAGTGAAGAGAGATAATACAAATATATTGATGTAACGAACATTTTAAACTGAAACCTTTCTCAATGCCAAAGAATTTATATTGGAGTCAATCAAATGAATGCAATGAATGAGACAAAACACTTAGTAGGAGCTCATACCTCATTAAGCACCACAGAATTCATACTGGAGAGAAACCCTAGAATGTCACAATGCCTTTAAGTATTGTCCAACTATTAGTTTTTACCACAGGACTCATAAAGTAGAGAAGCCCTACAATTGTAAAAAAAAAAATGTGGCAAAGCTTACAATTGAAGCCCAACTCTTACTCAACACTAAGGGATTCATACTAGAGAAATCCATACAAATGTAGGAATGTGACGAGGTCTCTCACAGTTGTTCACTCCTTACTAAATTCTAGAAAATTCATATGAAAGATAATGAAAATAAAAAGAATGTGTCAAAGGCTTTAGTAATTGCTCACACATTATTAAAGATCAGAGAATTCAGAGAAGTGACAAATCTTAAAAAATATAATTTGTCAAATTTTTATTTGAATTTCAAACCTTCTTCAACATCAGAACATTCTTGTCGAATCCTCATGCATATAATAAATGGAAAAATCCCTTATCAAAAATATATACTTTTGATAACATCAAAATACTTTGAGGACAAATATTCACAAAGGAGAAAAGTATGCCAAGAAATTTACAGTAACTATCTCAATATGTATAATGATTATCAGTGAGAAATTCCATGAATATGGATAATGTGGCATTGCCTTTAAATGTTGCTTAAAATATTTTGAACATCATAAGTTTATATGATAGAAATAAAGATATCCTCATTTATCAATATAGCACAGACAGTTCATTGCAAATTGCTGTTGATTTACTATAAATCAAAATTACTATATATATTCAGTCTTGAATATTGGAGAGAATATAATTCTCCAATCATTATAGGAGAGGAAAAAGTATCACCATTAAGGATTTTTTTTTTTTGCCATGCTGGGAATTGAACCCAGGGCCTTGTGCTTGGAAGGCGAGCACTCTACCAACTGAGCTATCTCCCCAGCCCAAGGATTTTTACTTTGTATTTTTCTGGGGATTAACAATGGAATTTGAAATGCTATATTCATATCACACATGGATTTTGTTATTAAAAATAAGTAAATATTTCTCCATTTTTAACAGTCATGTATTTAATTATATTGAATTTTGTTGGTATCATAATGTCAAATGATACTATTTGTTAAATAGTGTGTAGCCATTTCTCCATATTTTTGGCAGTGTAATGATTTTTAAGTAACTTAGGGATTATTAGTGCCAAAATAACATTTTCACTATTTCTTCTTTTTGTAATTACATGGAAATTAAAACAGTCACAGAAAGGTATGGAAAATAACTGTAAATGTAGATTTCTGCCTCTTCTAAATACTTAAAAATTATATGATGCAATATTTTTTCATGTGCCAATTCTTTGTGTAAACAACACATCCACACATTGGTTTTGATTGAAACTGACATGAATATACAAATTTTACAATCTAATGGCTAATTTTTGTGGTAAGAGAATCATGGAAGCATTAACTGTGTGTGTGTGTAAGACAGAGAGAGATAAGAAATGTGTTTTCTTTATGTCTTTTTTTAGAAGAAAAGCATTATTTAACTAAAAGATAATTTAAATATTGCTCATGAACTACAAGTAAACTAGAAAGTTTAAATGTCTGAAAATATCTAGTGTAGGTAAACTCAATTTATTTTTTTCCAAAATAGTGTGGTTCCTTCTTAAAAATCTCTTCATGTCAATTCTGTCCTTTTTTTCTTTCTTGTTATTCATGCAAACAATGTATGACTTTTACTTATTTGAAGTTTATGAATTTGCTATATGACCTGTTTAGGAATTTTTTAAGAATAAATTTAATATCATTTAGTGGCATGTAGCAATAAGCTTAAAGATATAGTTTCTCATTGAGGATGTTAACATATATTTTATTGTATTAACAATCCTCCATTATTTCTTTCTGAATTGCAGAACACTAAGTCCTGTGAGATTTATCATTTCAAGTTATACCACATCATAAATTTCAGTGAATTCACTGAGCCCTTTGATAATGTGATAACTGGGTAGACTTCCTACATCTGAGGTTGTTTTGATGTTTCTGTGAAATAAAATCACAAAAAAATGGAGAATAATATATACTCTGAACAGGGAGAAAAAATGGCTTTATAAGTCAATTAGTTCATACCTCCATGCAGGAAAATGAAACATCCTGAGAGAAGAAATAACACTAATTCTGCCTAAGGAGTGAGAAACATTTTCAATGATGCACAAGTGACTCTGAATTTAAGATTTTAAAAACTTTTGTTGTTAATTATCTTCCATTTCTCATTGAATCTTTAATTTTTATCTACATAAATATCACAGCTGTTCTCCTTAATGTCCAGTGTTGGGGCTTTACCATTTTTGCTTTTTTTCCTTAATTCATGTCATCTTACAGAAACTTTATTTTAGTTTTGATGTGTAGTTTATACTTTTTCCTAATGGAAGTATAATGTAATGTGTTGAAATATATATTGTATTTTGTTGGATTTGGGGTAGTTCCTTAATTTAAAATTATGTATAACAACATAGAAAAATAAATTTTATGAGATTCAGAATGACCTCTCAACATGTGTATATGTTATGTAAACAAGTAAGTAATTAGTGTATCTTTCACCTTGTATATTTATTGTTGTAATGAGAACATAAAGAATCTTTTAATTTGGTTATGTTGGAATACAGCACATTTTTAACAGCTATAGTCATCCTACTATATTATAGAAAAATAGAACTTCTTTTCTCCCTATATATATGAACCCCTCTAAATTTCACTTCTCCACTCCCCACACCTGGGTAACCATTTACTGACTGTATTTCTTCTTTGAAGTGTCTGTTTAGTTCCTTAGCCCATTTATTGATGGGGTAGTTATTTTAATGGATTTAAGTTTTTGGAGTTTTTTTATGTATCCTTGGAGATGAATGCTATTTCTCAGTTGCATGTAGTAAAGATTTTTTCCAATTCTGTAGCCTCTCTCTTTACATTATTGACTGTTTGCTTTGCTGAGAAGTGTTTTAGTTTGATTCCATCCTATTTATTATGCTTGATTTTGTTTCTAAACGCATATGGTGGAGATTTGGCCTGCAAGTTCTTCTGTTAGGCACAGGGTCTCTCTTCTAGTGGCCAAGTCCTTGATTCACTTTGATGCAAGTTGAGAGACAGGGGTTTAATTTCATTTTGTTACACAAGGATTTGCAGTTTTCGCAGCACCATTTTTTGAAGAGGTTAGTATGATGGAGTAATGAGTACCCCACAAGAGCAGTTTCTTGCTAAGAAGGTGTGAGTCACCTGAGAATATTAAAAGGTCTCAAATAATCAGTAAAAGACAAAAACAAAGACAAAAACATGGATTTATTATGCAGATGCTTGATGGGTCTTCCAATCCTGATAGCAACTGGAACTGAATAACTGAAAAAGGCCCCAGTTCTTTATTTAACAGGGAGTACATCAAAGGCAATATTAGATGTCAGTGGGAGGAAATTTTTTCCATGCCTCTTTCCTGGTGTGGCAGGAATCTTGCATTAAACAGGTTGATTGGCATTGGGCAAGATACACACATCTCTTGAACTTGACAGTGAGCTAAGACAGTGTGTTCCTTGAATCAGGCATTCTCCAACTAGTGGGTTCCTTCTGGGAGTTTCTAAATGAGGCTTTCCATCTTAATGCTTCCAACATCACTCAATTCTCTCAGCAGTTTAACTTTCCTCTAATAGAGGTGTCTGATTGTCTGATGCCTTTGTCTATGAGACAAATATATTTAGTGGGTTTTTCTCTGTGACTTCCATTCTGCATCATTGACCTACATGTGTATTTTGGTGTCCATACCATGCCACTTTTGTGAATATGACTCTGTAGTATAATTTAATGTCTATTATTGTGATGCCTTCTGGTTCATTTTTCTTGCTAAAAATTGTTTTGTATATTTTGGGTCTCATTTTTGCCAAATGAATGCTGTGATAGCTTTTTCTATTTTTTTTTTTTTGCAGAATGTCATTGGAACTTAAATGGGAATTGTATTAAAAGTGTGTAATACTTTTGGTAGTATGGTTATTTTGACAATGTTAATTCTGCCTATCCAAGAGCATAGAAAATCTTTCCATCTTTGAAGGTCTTCTTCCACTTCTTTTTCTAGTATTTTGTACTTTTGTACAAATTGTACAATTTGTATAAATTGTAGCGGTCTTTCACCTCTTCTGTTAGATTGATTCCCACATATTTTGTTTTGTCTTTGAAAGGATTTTGAATGGGATATTTTAAAAATTTCTCTTTTGCTAGATTCATCACTGATATATAGCAATATGTTCAAGAAGTGGATATTAACTTTGTATCCTGCTAATTTGCTGAATTTCCAAATTAGTTTTAGAAAGTTTCTGATGGAAAGTTTTGGATCTTTTAAATATAAAATCATGTCATTGACAAACAGTGGTAGTTTGGGTTCTTCATTTTCTCTTCCTATCCTTTTAATTTCTTTCTTTTGCCTGTTCTGGTTAGAATTTTAAGGATGATGTTGAATAAATGTGATGAATCAGAACATCGTTGTCTTGTTCCAGGTTTAGAGAAAATATTTTCAAAGTTTTCTCTATTTAAAATTATGTGACTTTCCACGGGGTGATCCAAGATGGCGGACTAGAGGGTGACTGCATTTCCAGTCGCTCCAGGACCCAGGATTCAAGAAGGGGAGGCATTGAGAGACTTGGACTAAAATAGAGCCACAGCTGAGTCTCCCCCACGGGGTAAAGCTCGGCCTGAATGGCAGGCCCGGATAGTGGTGGCTTGTCAGAGTAGGGCAGGGCAGCTAGAGTCTTCTGCAGGTAACCCTACACAATCCGGTGGTGGGTTCCTCCCACAATGCCAGCTCCTCAGAGCAGGGCCCCAGTGAGAACCTTTCCACACTGAGTCAGCTCCATGCCCTGGAACCAGTATTGGGGAGGGGTAACTTTCTTCAGAACCACTGCATTATCAAGTTCTTCCAAGACTTCAGGCTACTGAAGGCTGGGAGGTGATACACTGGAAATCTACAGAGACACTATAAGCCAATAGAGGAAATCTGCAATATCTCACAGTTCCACTGACATCTGACCAATATGAGAAAACAAGGGAAGAAAATGTCCCAAACGACCTAGATACCATATCAATAAAACTCAATGACAGCACAGCAGAAGAAATGTCAAAAAGAGAGTTCAGAATGTACATAATTAAAACAATCAGGGAAGCAAATGAGGAGATGAAAGAGCAAAGGCAGGCATTGAAGGAGGAGATGAAACAGTGAATGCAGACATTAAATGATGGCACAAATCAACAGTTAAAACAGCAAATACGGGAAGCAAGAGATCATTTCAATAAAGAGTTAGAGATACTGAAAAAAAACCAAACTGAAATCATTGAAATGAAGGAAACAATAAACCAAGTTAAAAACTCCATGGAAAGCATAACCAATAGGATAGAACAACTGAAAGACACAACCTCAGACACTGAAGAAAAAATATTTAGTCTTGAAAACAAAGTTGACCAAACAGAGAAGATGGAAAGAAATCATGAACAGAATCTACAAGAATTATGGGATATTATGAAAAGGCCAAATTGAAAAATTATTGGGATTAAGGAAGGCTTAGAGAAACAAAACAAAAAAAGAACAATCTATTCAATGAAATAATATTAGAATATTTCCAAATCTGAAGAACAAAATGGAAAATGAAGTACAAGAGACTTATACGACTCCAAATATACAAAATTTCAACAGACCTACACCACGGCACATTATTATGAAAATATCTAACATACAAAATAAAGACAGAATTTTAAAGGCTGTGAGAGAAAAAATCAAATTACATTCAGGGGGAAACCAATAAGAATATCAGCAGATTTTTCAATCCAGACCCAAAAAGCTAGAAGAGACTGGAACAACATTTACCAAGCCCTGAAAGAAAACGGATGCCAACCAAGATTCTTATACCCAGCAAATTTTACTTTCAGATTTGATGATGAAATAAGATCCTTCCATGGTAAACAAAAGCTAAAGGAATTTACAAAAAGAAAGCCGGCATTACAGAACATTCTTAGCAAAATATTCCATAAGGAAGAGATGAAAAACAACGATGCAAATCAGCAATGGGAGGAACTAGCCTAAAGGAATAGCCAAATAAAGGAGAAACCAAATCATGTCAAAAAAGAAAAATGAGTCAAATGACTGGGAATACAAATCATATCACAATAATAACCCTGAATGTTAATGGCCTGAACTCATCAATCAAAAGACATAGACTGGCAGATTGGATTAAAAAGAAAAATCCAACAATATACTGCCTGCAAGAGACTCATCTCATAGAAAGAGATACCCATGGACTAAAGGTGAAAGGATGGCAAAAAGCATACCATGCACACGGACACAGCAAAAAAGCTGGAGTATCCATCCTCATTTCAGAAAATGTGGACTTCAAGCCAAAACTAGTCACAAGGGATAAAGAAGGACATTACATAGTGCTTAAGGGAAGCATAAATTACAAGACATAACAGTCATAAATATCTATGTCCTGAACATTGGCTCACCCATGTACATCAAACAAATCCTTCTCAATTCCAGAAATCAAATAGAGCACAACACAATAATACTAGGCGATTTTAACACACCTGTCTCACCACTAGATAGAACTTCCAAACAAAAATTGAATAAAGAAACCATAGATCTCAATAACACAATCAACAATTTAGACTTAACCAACATATAAAGAATATACTATCCAACAAAGAACGAGTACACTTTCTTCTCAGCAGCACATGGATCCTTCTCTAAAATAGACCATATTTTATGCCACAAAGCTACTGTCAACAAATACAAGAAGATAGAGATACTACCTTGTACTCTATCAGATCATGATGGATTGAAATTAGATATAAATGACAGAATAAAAAGAGAAACTTCTCCAATACCTGGAGATTAAATAATACACTATTATATGGTGAATGGATAACAGAAGACATCAGGAGGGAAATAAAAAAAAATTCTTCAAAGTAAATGAGAACAAAGACACATCATATCAAAATCTCTGGGACACTATGAAAGCAGTACTTACAGGAAGATTTATTTCATGGGGTGCATTCAACAAAAGAAGTAGAAATCAACAAATAAATGACTTAAAACTACAGCACAAAGACCTAGAAAAAGAAGAACAGACGAACACCAAAAGTAGTAGAAGACAGGAAATAGTAAAAATCAGAACCAAAATCAACAAAATTGAATCAAAAGTAACAATCAGAAAAATTAACAAAATAAATAGTTGGATCTTTGAAAAAATAAACAAAATTGAAAAACCCTTAACCACACTAAAAAAAGAGAAAGAGGGAGAAAACTCAAATCATTAAAATTCAGAATGAACAAGGAAATATCACAACAGACATGAGTGAAATACACAACATAATTAGAAGCTGTTTTGAAAATCTATATTCCAACAAAACAGAAAACTTCGAAGACATCAACAAGTTTCTAGAGACATATGAATTACCTAAACTGAACAAGAAGGACATACACAACGTAAATAAATCAATTTCAAGCAATGAAATAGAAGAAGTCATCAAAATCCTACCAACAAACTACAGTCCGGGACCACATGGGTTCTCAGCCGAGTTCTACAAAACCTTTAAAGAAGAGCTAATTCCAATACTTCTCAAAGTATTCCATGAAATAGAAGAGGAGGGAACCCTCTCAAACTCATTCTATGAAGCCAATATCACCTGATACCTAAAGCACACAGAGACACATCAAGGTAAGAAAATTTCAGACCAATATCCTTAATGAACATTGACACAAAAACGCTCAACAAAATTTTAGCAAATCGCATAAAAAAATATATTAAAAGACAGTGCACCACGATCAAGTGGATTTCATCCCAGGGATGCAAGGTTGGATCAACATCCAGAAATCAATAAATGTCATTCACCATATCAACAGACTTAAAGTCAAGAATCACATGATTATTTCAATAGATGCAGAAAAAGCATTTGATAAAATACAGCATCCGTTTATGCTCACAACACTAGAAAAAATTGGGGTAGTAGGAACATTCCTTAATATTGTAAAGGCCATCTACACTAAGCCCATGGCCAATATAATTCTAAATGGTGTAAAACTGAAAGCATTCCCCCTAAAAACTGGAACAAGGCAGGGATGCCCTCTTTCACCACTTCTATTCATCATTGTCCTTGAGACTCTAGCCAGAGCAATTACACAACCAAAGAAATTAAAGGGATATGATTGGAAAAGAACTCAAACTATCCCTGTTCGCTGATGACATGATTATATATTTAGAGGAACCTGGAAATTCCAATAGAAAACTTTTAGAACAAATAAATGAATTCAGTAAAATAGCAGGTTACAAGATCAATGCTCATAAATCCAATGCATTTTTATACGTAAGTGACGAATCTTTGGAAACAATAATTAGGAAAACTACCCCATTCACAATAGCATCAAAAAAAAAATAAAATGCTTGTGAGTCAATCTCACAAAAGAGGTGAAAGATCTCTACAATGAGAAATACAGAACACTAAAGAAAGAAATTAAAGAAAACCTTAGAAGATGGAAAGATCTCCCATGTTCTTTGATAGGCAGAATTAATATTGTCAAAATGGCCATACTACCTAAAGTGCTATACAGATTCAATGCAATTCCAATTAAAATCCCAATGATGTACCTTACAGAAATAGAGCAAGCAATTATGAAATTCATCTGGAAGAATAAAAAACCCAGAATGGCTAAAGCAATCCTCAGTAGAAAGAGCGAAGCAGGGGGTATCACAATACCAGATCTTCAACTGTACTACAAAGCAATAGTAACAAAAACGTTATGATATTTGTACCAAAATAGACAGGTAGATCAATGGTACAGAATAGAGGACATGGACACAAACCCAAATAAAGACAATTTTTTCATATTAGACAAAGGGACCAAAAATATGCAATGGAGAAAGAGAGCCTCTTCAACAAATGGTGCTGGGAAATCTGGAAAACCATATTCGAAAGAATGAAATTAAACCCATATCTCACCCTACACAAAATTCAACTCAAAATGGATCAAGGACCTCAGAATCAGACCAGAGACCCTGCATCTTATAGAAGAAAAATTAGGTCCAAACCTTCAACTTGTTGGTTTAGGATCAGACTTCCTTAAGAGGACTCCCATAGCACAAGAAGTAAAAACAAGAATCAACAACTGGGATAGATTCAAACTAAAAATCTTTCTCTCAGCAAAGGAAACTATCAATAATGTAAGAGAGAGCCTACACAGTGGGAGAATATCTTTGCCACTCATACTTCAGATAGAGCACTAATTTCCTGAATCTATAAAGAACTCAAAAAACTCTACACCAAGAATACAAATAATCCAATCAACAAATGGGCTAAGGAAATGAACAGACACTTCACAGAAGAAGATGTACAAGCAATCAACAGATATATGAAAAAATGTTCAACATATTTAGTAATAAGAGAAATGCAAATCAAAACTACCCTAAGATTCCATCTCACCCCAATTAGAATGGCGATTATCACGAACACAAGCAACAATAGGTGTTTGTGAGGATGTGGGGAAAAAGGTACATTTATGCACTGCTGGTGGGGTTGCAAATTAGTGCAGTCACTCTGGAAAGCAGTATGGAGATTCCTCAGAAAGCTTGGAATGGAACCACCATTTGACCCAGCTCTCCCACTCCTTGACTTATACCCAAAGGACTTAAAATCAGCATACTACAGAGATACAGCCACATCAATGTTCATTGCTGCTCAATTCACCATAGCCAGATTATGGAACCAACCTAGAGGCCCTTCAGTTGATGAATGGATAAAGAAACTGTGGCATATATATACAATAGAATATTACTCCACCATGAAGAATGATAAAATTATGGCATTTGCAGGCAAATGAATGAAATTGGAGAATATCATGCTACGTGAGATAAGCCAATATCAAAAGACTAAAGGACGACTGATCTCACTGATAAGCATATGAGGACATATAATGGGGGGTTGGAGGGGTTAGCGTTAGGGTTAGTTTTAGGGTTAGGGATAAGGAGGTTGGTAAGAATGGAGGAAGAAAGAACTGTATAGAGGGAAAAGAGGCATGGGAGGGGTGGGGAGGAAGGGAAAAAATTAACAGAATGAATCAAACAACATTGCCCTATGTAAATTTATGATTACACAAATGGTATGCCTTGATTCCATGTACAAATAGAGAAACAACATGTATCCCATTTGTATACAATAATAAAAATAATTAAATAAACAAAATTACGTTGACCCAGATTGTAGCATATATAGCTTTTACAATATTGAGGTACATTCCTGTTATGTCTAATTTTTCTACTGTTTTGAGCAGAAAGTGGCATAATAATTTGTCAAATACTTTTCTGCATTTATTCAGATTATCATATGATTCTTGTAATTAAGTCTATTTTTGTAAAGAATTACATTTCTTGATTTTTATGTTTAATTATACTTTCATCACTGGGATGAACCCCAACTGGTCACAGTGAGCTACCATTTTAATATAAAATTTTATGTGATTTCCCAAATTTTGTTGAGTATTTTTGCATCTATGTTTATGAGAAATGTTGGTCTGATGTTTTATTTCCTTGAAGTATCTTTGGTTTTGATATCAATGTTGCACTAGCTTTCTAGAATTAGTTTGGAATGGCGCCCTCCTTTTCTAATTCATGGAATAATTGAGAAGTATTGGTATAATTTTTTCTCTGAAGGTCTTGTAGATCTCTGCTGAGAATGCATCTGATACTTGGTTTTTCTTAGTTGGTAGACTAACCTCTGTTGTAGACTTAACATAGTATATTAAAAATTTCATAACTTATGGAAGCAGTGTCTACCATAATTTTGGCTTCTTTTTTAGGTTTTGGCTTTTGCATATTAATGGTATTATATTTTTTCTCCCTCCACACAATTTTTAATTTCTACATGCAATAGATTTAGATGTTTTTGTGTTTATAAACCCTCCAGGAGAACAGAAAGGCAGGGGTATAGACTCCTTCTCGAGAATGTGAAGAAAGAAATGCCAAGTTTATGTCTTCATTTTCTCAGTCCTATAAATTTTGGAATATAGTCCCACCATTTCAGTGCTGCTAGGGTGTCCTTTAAATTAAATGTTCCATTAAATTTTCTCACGCAAATTCTGAAAGATTATTAGGTGCTTGGCAGTGAGAACTGACATGAATTCTCTTCAAGTTAGCTTCTTGTTCAATCCAGAGTTCTGTGTGTCCATCGTCATTGCCAAATTGAATAGCAGGACCAGGGCTCCAGTGCAGGTATTCTCTTCCATCTCTTTAACACATGCCTTACCATTTTTGATCTACTGAACACTGAAAAGATTAATGTAACTTTTTTGTGAGTCATCACATGAATAGGAAGAGTGATGGGATAAATGATTTAATCTTCTCTTACACTGCAATTTTTATCAAACTACATTTCTAATGAAAGAGTTATTGAGAGTCTATCCTCTTGATATAATGCTTATAAAATGAATGCAGTGATCTTAGGCATTAATGTAGAGAAGCAAAAGAGATTCAACACAGAACCCTGTGTGGAGTGAACAGATATCTTGTGAGTAGGATGAATCACAAGAGATATTTAAGGTTGAAAACATGAATTGCATGAAATTTGGAGCTAGAATTCCAGTTTTGCTCTTGTGATAATTCCTACTCCAAGATGTGTGTTTGCTAAGTGAAAAATCAGAAGGCCACATTGCAGAAATAGGAGAATTGAAAACAGGAGGTTTAATGTCACCAATTGGTGACATTAGCTAGAACTCCAGGGTAAGGACAGTTTGTTGAAAAAACCAAAATGGACATTTGTTTTTGTTGTGGTACTGTTTAATGGACCCAGGAATGCTTTACAACTAGATATATCCCCAATCCCCAGTCCTTTTATTTTATTTTTTATTTTGGGACAGTTTCTCACTATGTGTCTTAGGTCTTCACCAAGTTGCTGAGGTTTGTATTAAACTTGACATCCTCCTGCCTCAGACTTCCATGTTCCTGGAACTCTTGTGACAAGAATGCCCACCAAAGTGAACTTTAGTCAAACAGCTTATCTATTTTCTTGCCTCTCTGCAGATAAAGAAGTCACACACACATTTGTTGTGAATGCAATAAAAATTTCAATTCTAAAATCTAGGCATTGGTTAAAGGCACAATCAAATTCAACATGTCACAATCTTGTTGACATATTGTCTCAAGGAGGAAATGGGAATGTCTGCCATGAACAAATTTAAAAGAACTAAAACTCTTTGGTTTCAATTGATATTGTTTGGAAGTTGCTGAAATATTTCTTAACTTAGAAGCCTCTAAATGCATATTCATTCATACACTTAAGGACAACTGAGTGCTGAGAAGACCCCCCAAGCTCTTGAGTCTCCTTCAAAAAATCTGCCTGTGTTTCTCAGTCTTCTATCATTCTGCTCACCATGCATGGATTCAGACATTTGAGAAGCAGTATTGGAAACATTTCCAGTAGCATATACTAGTTACCATTTCTTTTCTTTTACAAACTTATATTCCTGAAGACTGTACTTAATTTACCTTAACTTTCAAATCTAAACATTGTGATCTTTCAGTGACTGGATAGAAAGTGTACTTGGAAAATATTTTTATGAAGATCACTTTCAATTCTGATAATCATTAATCAAGATTTGGGTGATAAGAACAGCAAAAAATGCTTTAGAAAATAAAGTATTTCTTGGGAAAGATAAAATAAGTTTCCAATATATTACTGTAAACTGCTCTTTGTTATAAAAATTTCAGTAAAATTACACCAAAAAACTTTGTTATATTTGTAGATCCATTAATAAATATTACATAACCAAAATATATCTTACTCTTTAAGAAATCACTACTTATGCAAAAGTTGTTTTAAATTTTTTGTGCATTCTCAGTGATTTTGCATGAGTAAAGAATAAAGCTAAGAGATCAGTTGGGAGAAGGTGACCATTCTAGCAACTTTTAAAAATTTAGGGGCAATATTTTTTACATAGAAAGATATAAACTATAGACTCCTGTACAGGTCTATGGTTATCTAAAATAACATCAATCTTCATAGTCATAAAAATAATTTTTATTTCATCACAGACTTATATTTCTTCTAGCATTTTCCTATCTCCTTTATCTCTAGGATTTTTTTAAAAAATTAATGAATCTACATCAAAAATGACCTTTGGAAAACTCTCACTGTAAATTCATTCCTTTCTCAGTGATATGCATTAGTAAAGAAGAACTAAGTGATAAACTACATGAAACAATTCCAGAATTATGACAGGTATCAATGAAAAGTGTTTTACAACCTCAGGAGATAATGACTGACACCAGAAAAATGTATCTGGGCTATGTACACTGATATCACTATACAAATATCTGTCATGAAAATTTCATATTTTATATGATAATAAATTATAAATCATTCTACTTATTTCCTATCTCTGTTCATTCCTAGGATATACTCTTTAATTTTGTGTATATTTATTTGTAATACAAATTGTTAAATCATACCACATTTTATTTTTTGGTATTACATTTACTCTTTTGTTGATTAAATAAATTTTATATAACATTAGGATACATTTTGTCCTAATCACAAAAGCATGGAATAAAATATGTTCCAGTTCAGTTCTGAGCACTTCTTGTTCTCTTCTCTCATAATTCTATTAATTCCTCTGCAATTGACTTATACTTTTTCAAACATTAGCCTCTTGGTGTATAGATATCCTGTGGTTTATTCATATATGGACTTGGCAAAGTTCTATTAGGTGCATTCAACACTTTTTCCCCTTTTCTGTCTCCCCTTTCTTACCTTCCATACACTTTACATACTCTACTGATATTTTACTCAATTTTGATAAAATTTCTTCTCCCATTTTAAGATACAGGATGTTTTCAAAAGGCATTAAAATTGCTCAAATTTAAATTAACATCTATGTAGTAATAAAGAAGAAAATAATCATTGACATGCAGTGAGACTGGGAAATTTTTTAGAATGAAATTCCATCAAATTTTGGAAAGCAAACTCCACAATTTATTTAAAATTTCTACTAAAATTAATACTATATTAGCTAGGATTTTTAGTATGGGTGTGTCTCAGTTTATGAACTGTAATAATAGGATTTGAAAAATTTTAAGTTCTTCAAATTATTGTAAAGCTATAACTCTCAGTTTTTTAACTATTCTTTGTGCACAGTTATACTAAATAATTCACTCATGTACAATAATACTTGTAATAGTATACATATACAATGAAATAAGAGTAGTAGTATAAAAATTTTAGTAAATAACCATTCTATAATTTCCTCTGTCTTGGATATAATGTAGTGAGAGTCAGACTTGAAAATACCTTCCTTTGAATTTTAATGAGGAGTTCCTTCTGCCTTCTCTGCCTCTATTTCCATTCAGATTTGGAGGTGAGGCTTCCAAGATGAAGTTCTAGAGCACAGATAGCTTTAAATCAGCTCTGAGTAGACTGGTAATCTTGGTGTTGCATCTCACATTTGACAGTACCTGTCTTGCAGTAGTCAGAGAGGGCATTCCCAGTGGAAACAAAAGTACTTTCTTCCATTCTCTGACATTGGTAAACAATCATCATCTGGATGAAAATATTTTGCATGTAGTTATCATTTATTGAGGATGATGGGATTTTTTTTTCTGTGTACCAGTAATAATGAAGAAATCTAAGGTCTCCTACATTGATCCACAATAATTATAGTCTGGAATAAAATAAAATGAAATATAAACCTATGTAATGGCATATGGGAAAAGAAAAATATTTAATAAATATAATTTCTCATATCTGTCTAAAGAAAACAACTCAAGTGTATTGACACTCAATTTCAATGACTATATTCCCTGGCAGTTTTTGATTTCCAAATGCTTGGTTATGAGAAGAAGTTATGGAGAGTGGGGATATCTAGTGATGGATAGAAAAAAAGCAATAGAGGAAAGAAGAGTGGGAAATATACAATGAAGATGGAAGGTAAAATTCAGACTAATGGGATTGCTTCACAAGGGAATATAGAAGTTAAATAGTTCTCCTTCCAGAGTGAGCCAGATTTCTCTTCACTGAAATTTTATCTATTTTTAGGATGCATTTTGACATAATCACAAAAGCATGGACAATAACTCTAATTTTGTTCCCAGCACTCACCCTTAAACATGCCTTCCCCTGCTCTCAGTCTACTCTATTGTGCCCTTTGCAATTTAAATATAGTAGTTTACTTTAAACTAGTATCTAGGGAAATTAGTGATTTGGCTTTTCTGGCACATGAACTCTGAGTAAAGCATTTCCTTACTCCACACAAGTACATTCTGGAAAAAAATAAAATAAAATATAAACTTACATAAAGGTATATGGGACTGGAAAAACACACAAGTACATAAACTTAAATAAGTACAAATACAGTAGTGCACTACTGAATGATGGATCTCAAAATAGTGCACCTCAACATCAGAGATTTAAACAAAAAAAACCTATTTCTGTTAAAATACATAAACGACAACCACTATGGGTGAACCCTGATTTCAAAAATAGAACATTTTGAAGAATAACTAAAGATGTTATGGGCATTATAGATCATGGAAAAGAGAATCTAAAGCATTTCCAAAACAAAAAATTCTTATTTTCTTGAAATTGATCATCTTCACCACAAACCAGCCACATACCTAATGTGTCTGATTTTATTTTTTAAATGTGAGCTCTTTCAAATATGCATTCTTATATCATTTCTTACCCTACATATCATGGTCAAAAATTTCCCAGAACCATGGCAAAGATGAGAACACCACATACTTCACACAAGTATATTATGCAAATCATGGCTTCAGAATATCCATGAAATCAACAAGTTTGTAAAAGTTTTTCATTTGAATTGAGACTGAAATTCCAATGATAAAGGGAAACAAGTTTTTAAATACCCACTGTGTCTCCTTTGGGGCATTAGAAGAAACAGTAATATGTATTCAACAAAAACTCTCTCATTTCTTAAAAGAATAACAACAAAACAACAGTATCTTCCGAGTGCACCCCATAAGAGACTGAGAAAATGCAGTGCAAAAAGCCACTCTCCTTTTTCATCATCTCTGTGGTTCCCAGCTGCCATTTAGGTTGACATGGAACAGGCCCAAATGTACAAGTCCAATTCATTTTCAGAGAAACTGGTAGTCCCAGGAGTCTACTACTTCCATCAAACTACTGCAATTGATTTTTGAATTTCATACCATGAAATTCTGGTGTGTTTTCTTCTTCAAGAACTTGCTGAATAAATACTCACATCAGCATTTTCATGAGAATGATAAAACCTAACAGCTCCTTATAGGTGTCTCATCTATAGGAATGCCTACTCTTAAGGAATCAAGGACACAGGGGGAGCACTGTAAATTCCTATGACAGCATCTTGCTGGAAATTCTCATTGGAATGAACTTACACTTAAAAGTGCTACTTTCCCAACTGTGTTTATTCAGTTGATTCAACAGAGGAGAAAATGTTGAGAAATTGAAAGACTGGCATTTTCTGAAGAGGCACAGAATGCTAGGTAACTGGATCCTTTTGTGTCCTGACTCTGTGAAAAGCTTTGCTGGAAAACCATCTGAAGGCAAAACCAAAAACTTTCTAATGAATATTTAATTTCATATTTAAAAACAATTCTGCCAGAAACATTAGTTTCATGACAAAACACACAGTCCTGAGGGGAGGTGACATGACAGAAACATTTTTCCATGTCTATTTATAGAAGAAAATGGTTGTAGCTGAACACCAACCAATTTTCCCAGTGAACAAATTTGGCCTGGGGCAGGAGGAGAGGAAGGCACATGGGGGAAATATTACATACTCATGTCATTATCACATATGGGGGATTTTTGGATTGATTCAATTAACCCCTGGGACCTGCTGGGGGTGGGCAGCTCTTCAGGGCTCTGTGCTGGCCATCTCAAAGTGTGACCAACCAGGTTTCAGCATCAACACACAAGTGAACTTGATTATGTGTGACTTTAAATTCACAGTGCTTCTTGAGTGGCTTCAGTGTTATCTCTTATGGTTTCCCTGTCATCAGGCCCTTGTGAAGAAAGGTCCCATGTTTAGCAAGAAGGGGACTGAGGTTGGCAGGGTGCCCCACCTATGATGCCAGCCACTCAGGAGGCTAAACAAGAGAATCAATTTTGAAGCTACCCTGAGAATCTTAGAGAGACCCCCAGGTCCCAATCCTAGGGACACTCTCAGCCTGACAAGGGGTAGGAGTTGAAAGGGAGAGGGACTCAGGGGAGGGATCAGGTTGAGGTTGCCCCTGGGACCAGAGAAAACCATGAGCTTGGTGTTTAAGGAATTGAGGTTTGGATACACTGCCACCCTAATAATCACCAGACTACTCCTGCTTTTGGTAAATCCCAGGAACTTCTGTGGGAGGAGGAACAGGGTGTGAGAAAAGGAGAGCACTGGGTTCCTCTGGTCCAAGGACCCCCAACTGTGCTGCAGTCCTTCAGTCACACAAGGTCCATTTCCCTCCCTAGGTGTTCAGGCATTTCAGCCTCCTTTAAAATCCCTGCCTCTGGGGAAATCTGTGGGGGAGGCAGGGTAATAATAATGACATACCACACTATGTTGCACTGGGAACACTGGGTGGGTCTGTGGTGTAGGGGCACATCTTCCTGGTCACAGGTGACCTGACTGAGAATCCCTAGGGACAAGGAAAAATTGAGGTCCTATGGTGGACTTTCATTCCACTTGACACTGAGGACCTCACAGGAGCCATGGTTACTCCTGTTTTCAGGATCAAAGACCTGGTACATCATGTCTGGGTGGGGTTCCAGCAGGGGCAGACACTAAGCAGTGTGCAACCACCAGGTAAGGGCTGGAGAAGGGGAGGAGAGAAGGGGAAAACAGGTGTCCCAGGCCTAAGCATGAGGAAAAAAGGGTGAGAGACCAGACCTTGGGTCCCTGTGCATATGGTGGCTCAAAGAGGCCCCTGGCTCGAGCAGGGACAGGATGCAACACTGAGATTCTATTACACAGTCTCCACAGTCACATTGTGACCTGATCCCTGATGTCTGGAAAGCACCTCCAATCCAGACATTCATAAAATCAATGACAACAACATCAGAAACAAATTGAAACCAGGCTCTTCAGGCCTCAAACTGCAGACAGAGAAGGCAGAGGTCCTTTGGTCTAAGAAAAGGTTACACTGGTGGACACAGACAGTACTGAGGGCCTGACACCTTCTCCAAGGCCTTGGTAACAAAAAGAGCTGTTCCCTTCCCCCATGCCATTATGATTTCAGAAACTATGGGAGTTAAGGAGAGAGGCTGGGCAGGGCATCACATGCTGCTGGACACTGTTCACAGACCACCATGGGGAGAGGACACTGGGGAGCAGAGGATACAGGGAAGAACCCATGAGACCACAGATCAAACTCAATGTCACATCAGAAGAGTAGACAAAAGGAGAACAGTGAGCACTACATTCTTGTGATTTTAAGTAAATAAACTCTCCTGTGAGCCAGGTTCCCAGGCCAGCAGTACTCAGTCTCCTGTGCCCTCTGGTTGAGCACTCCTCACCTAGGAGTTCTCAGTCTTCTTTGGGTCCTTTGTTTAAGCTCCTCTCACACACCATTGCTCAGGGTATTCTGTGTCCCATGGGTGAACACACCTCTCATAACAGTGCTCAGTCTCCTCTCAGTATTGTAGGTGGGAAAACTTCACCCCCTCAGTGCTCACTCTCCACTGAGACTTAGGCAACCTTTTCTCTTAGAGAACTCTTAGTATTATTGGCATTCCAGCAAATGTCAGTACAACATCTCTGGACTTAAATGAATGTCCAGACCAACACTACTAAGCAAACTTGGATAATGTGGATACTTCCTCTTTCCAACAACCTCAGTAGGCCTTTGGTTTTGCCATAAAGCCTCCTCACCAATGTCTGAAAACACAACATAATTTTAACGGTCGTCAATTATAACTGAACTGAGGATCTTGTTCCACCACTCATAGTCCATCATTTCCACACCTTTGTTAATGTGATTTAGCTATTATGAGTGATGTAGCATGCCCAGGATTTCTGCCATCCTTCTGACCAGAGGATGGAAAGCATATATTTAAGTATTTTCAGGATCTTCTCTGATATGTCACTGGCTGCTCTCTTTTGACAAGAGAAAAACCTTCCTATGATGTCTGGGTGAGGCAAAATATACACCTTCAAGGGATAGTGTGAAATGTGGAGACGAACAAATTTCCATCATCATGGAGGTCTTTTTTAGGCCATTGAAATACCACCATTCCTGCAGTCCCTCAGGTCAGTGAGACATTGGCTCATGGGACACACTTGAAAAAAAATCCAAAAATTCTGACACCTGTAGGAGAGAAACCCTCTCCCAAAAGAACTCTGTCTCTCCTGGATCCTGTGGTCAAGAGCCCCTCATCTAACTTGGTTCAGTCTTCTCTGGGTTCTGCCATAAAACATTTCTCAGGTACCATTTTTCAGAGTGTTCTGAGTCCTCTGGGAGAGTGTCCCTCTCCCACCAGTGCTCATTATTCTCTGTGTCCCCTCCTAATTCTCCCTTCCCCTACCATTGCTCAGGGTCCTTTAAATTTTGAGGGTGAGCCATCCTCTCTCATCATTGCTCAGTCCCCTCTGGGTTTGTGGGTGGACACTTCAACTACCAGTACTCACTCTTCAATCAGTCCTAGGCAACCTCTTTCCCTTTGTGAACTCTTTGAGTGAACCCCTTTCCTGCTGTCTGAGTACCATCTCTGGAATTATCTGTGTGTCCAGGACAACCTGACTGTGGAAAATGGAAAGATGTGGATACATCCTCTATCCAACAATCTCTATAGGACTTTGGAGCTGCTATGCAGAGTGGCTCCTCACCAATACCTGAAAATCCAAGAAAATTTTAATGGATGTCAGTTCCCACAGCACTGAAGACCTTATTTCACCAATCATAGTACACCATTTCCACACCTTTGCTAAAGTGGCTGAGATTTTATGGGTGATGTAGCATGCTCAGCATTTCTAACATGTTTTTGAGTAATGAATGGAAGGCATATATTCAAATATTTTCAGAACATTTTCTGATATACCTGGCTGCTCTCTTTTGACAAGAGAAAAAACCACCTAAGACCTCTGGATCAGGGACAATGCACATCTTCAAGGTACAGTGTAAAATGTTGCCATAGACAATTTCCGATCATCATTGAGGAGTTCTTCAGAACTTTGATAAAGCACCACTCTCCAACCACCCCTGAAGTAACTGAGAATTTTTCTCTTAAAAATGGTCTAGGGGCTGTGATTTATCTTGATGAACACCCCTCTTCAAACAGAGGCTATTCTCTTCTGGTTCCTTTGGTCAAGCACCCCTCATCTAACTCTGCTCAGTCTTCTTTGGGTCCTGCCCTAAATCTCTCCTCCACCACCATTTCTCAGGATCATCTGTGTCCTATAGGTGAATTCAACTTTCCCACATGTGCTCAGTTTTCTCTGGGTCCTGCCCTAAATCTTCACTCATCCATCATTGCTCAGTGTACTCTGACTACTGGGGCTTAGCGCCCCTCACCCACTAGTGCTCAAACTGTACTAGGTTCTCTTGATGATAGTCCCTATTCTAACATTGCTCAAACTTCTCTGTTTTAGTTGCTAAATTTACCTAAACTGATGTTACTCATTCTTCTCTGGGTCCTCTGGGTGAGCCACCTTCAACTACTAGAGCTCAGTTTCCTCTGTGTATTTTTTTTGTGTGTGTGTTACATAAACATTCCTTGCTCATTCTACTCTGGGTCCCTTGGGTGAGTATTCCTCATGTAGGAGTGCTCAGTCTTCTCTCTGTCATGTTTCATGTTCCCCAAGGCTATCCTTGCTCAGAATTCTCAACTAAGAGTTCTCAGTCTTCTTGGAGTCCTGTCCTTAATCTCCATTCACATGCCATTGCTCAGTGTCATCTGAGTCCTGTGGGTGCACCTCTCCCACCAGTGCTCAGTTCATCTGGGTATTGTGTGTGGACACACTTCATCTACCAGTGCTAACTCAGGACTCAGAGGACCCTGTGCAATGGTGGGCATGGGAAAATTTAGGGCAAGATACAGAAAAGATGTTACACCACCTGCAATTTCCCTCAGTGCTTGACAAGGATTCCACTGAGTAATAAAGGTGTTTGCAAAGTCTCATCATATTGGGAATTGGGTTGCAGACTTTCCTTCCTTGCTTACTTAATATGTGTAGGTTTACTTTTGATATTTTATGTGTTTCCCTCAAAATAGGGGTCTTAAGAGAACCAGGGTTAGAACATAAAAATCAGACTTCTTATGGAACAGTGATTTCAGATTTACTCATTTACTATGAAAATCTGAGTAACCAAGATTGCTATGAGAAAATACAAAAACAGATTCTAGCTGCCCATCCCCTGTTGACTACTCTCAGAAGACCTGAAACACATAGGCAAATAATTCCAACCCTAGGAAGGAATAACAGGAACAGAAGAAATAAAGTGTTCCTCAATGTTAAGTTCACTCAGTATAAGATGATATCATATATTTGTTAGGTTAAAATGTCTAGCATTTATTAACTACAGCAGTAGTCACATGACTGACATTTATTCAACCCTAATGAACTTGCTTTAACCTTTATGATTAGTTAAATATTAATATGTCTTATTGTTTAGTTATAGGTCATCACAAGTAAACAATTACTAGAATAATTAGAATATTTCATTGTGTAATCTAGTAATGATCACACAAAATATTTTTGTTTTTCTCCTTGTGACTTTTTCCTGTTCTGAAAAAGACATGTGTAACTGCCTACCTTTTAATGTATAAAAAACTGGCTGGGAAAAATAAAATTTAGAACTTTGCATCCATTCCTTGAGTTTGTGTTACTTTGTTCTCTTGCCGATGCCTACTCCATCACTTGTGACCAACATGACCACTGCTAGGGCTGGACCCTGGCAAAAAGACACAGCACTGGTGGGAGAGGGAATCTCTCCCAGAGCAGTCTGAAGACCCTGAACAATGGTGTTTGAGAAGAGTTATATGGTGGAAACCAGAGAAGACTGAGCCAAGTCAGATGATGGGTACTTGACCACAGGATTGAGAGGAGAAAGAGCTGTTTTGGGAGAGGATTTATCTCCTACAGAAGTCAGAATTTTGGACTCTTTTTCGAGAGTGGCCCTCTGGGCAGTGTCTCAGTATTATGAGGGATGGTGGAAATGGTGTTATTTAAAAGGTCTAAAGAAGTCCTCCATGATGAAGGGAAATTGTCCTTGGTAACATTTCCTGTCCCTTAAGGGCATGCATTGTGCCTGACCCAGAAGTCTTAGAAAGGTTTTTCTCTTGTCAAAAGAGAGTAGCTATTGTCATATAAGAAAAGATCCTGAAAATACTGTAAGATATGCTTTGCATCCACCCCCCAGAAAGATGGCTGAAATACTCATATGCTACATCACTCATAAGAGATAAAATAATTGAAAAAAGGTATGGAAAAGGTACACTATAGTGGAATGAGGTCTCAGGGTTGTGGGAATTGACATCAATTAAAATTATCTTGTATTTTCAG
This sequence comes from Sciurus niger, assembly GCA_020740815.1. Classification (NCBI taxonomy): domain Eukaryota; kingdom Metazoa; phylum Chordata; class Mammalia; order Rodentia; family Sciuridae; genus Sciurus; species Sciurus niger. The sequence continues at coordinate 629,827 of JAHUXG010016843.1, forward strand.
GCATTGATGAGAAACCTATCTGCATGGCAGCATCAAAGGGGTATTGAGTTTGTTGGAACGAGGAAGTATCCACATCATTTCATGTTTCCAAATTCATGTTGGCCCAGAATCACAGTAAAGGCCAGAGATGGTGTACTAATATTAGCAGGAATAGGGCTCACCCAGAGAGTTTATTAAAGAAATTTGGTTGCCTAGAGCTCATTGGAGAGTGAGCACTGGTTGGTAAAGTGTGCCCACCCACATACCAAGAGGGGACTAAGCACTAGTGGAAGAGTGGCACTGACCCACAGGACTCAGAAGACACTGAGTAATACTACAGAAGAGAGATTAAGGACAGGAACCAGAAAAGATTGAGCCCTGTTGGGAGATTGACACTCTCCCAGGGGACACAGGAGATGCTGAACAATAGTGTGTGAGAGGAGCTTAAAAACTCCTCCTTAGAAGACTAAGAACACTTAGGTGAAGAGTGCTCAAGCACAGGGCACAGGAGACTGACTACTGCTGGCCTGAAGACCTGGCTTACAAGACATTTTATATCCTTAACACTCACATGAATGTAGCAATCACTCTTCTCGTGTTGTTTTCACTTTTGATGTGACCTTGGTGCTGATCTGTGGCTTTATGAGATCTTCCATGCCTTCTCTGCTCCCCAGTGTCCTCTCTCCATGGTGGTCAGGGAACCATGTCCAGCAGTGTATGGTGCCCTCCCCAGCCTTTCTCCTTAACTCCCATACAATTTGTGATGTCATAATGACCTAGGAGGAGGCAGGCACACCTGTTTTTGCTACTAAGCCCTTAGAGAGTGTGTGGGACTCTCAGGACTTCCTGTGTTCCCAGTGTAACCTTTCCTTGGACTAATGACCTCTGCCTCCCTCTCCCTCTCCCTCTCCCTCTCTCTCTCTCTCTTAAGGGTGGACACTCTGCTCTTCTGCTTCATGAAATGTCTTGCGTGAGTCCCTGTATACAGAGTGGTTGTCTGGGTGCTTTCAGAAACTTTTTTTTTTCCACAATACTTAGTTTTCTTTATATATAATTATTATTTAATGAAGTTTGATACACAAACATCCAAACATCCACAATTTAGAGGTTTATTTTTCTCTAAATTATCAAAGTAATTAAATGTAATTTTATTACATTGTTGTCAATTACATTAATATAACTTCTAGTTTATGATTGTGTTCTGTTTCTTGTGGATGACTAAAGAATGATGTACTATGCTGGGGTCCAGCCCTAGCAGGAGTCCATGGATTCCACACAGGTAAACGGGGCGTGGGGAGACAGTGTCAGCAATGGATGGAGAATGAAAGACACACACTGTAGTTCTGGTGCAATCAATCCAACTTTATTCTGGGGAAGGCTGGGTTTATATACACTTTTCTTCAGGCTATAATAGCAGTCTTGTGGTTAATATTAAAGAAGTTCCCAAAGCATAGGCAGAAATTGTTTTTAACAAGGAACAGAAAAATTATGAGAAAAGAGTAACCTTACAGATTATCCTTACCTAATCACAATTGTTTTAAGAATATCTAACTATGTCGATGAGCTAATGCAATGTTTATTTCCTTAATATCTAAACTCTGTGTGACCTAAGATTATTCTCAGATTAATCCAAAGATTTATTCTCATGGTTAAAGCGATACACAAGTAATCTCCTGTGACCATCTCTACTAGGTCCATCTGGTTAATATCTAAATTGCTGAGTTAAGGGCTACAGGAGGGCAGCAGTCGCAGTGGTTCTCATGGCCAAGTTTTTTTTACTGAATAAATTACCTTGTCTTATGTAGCTCTTTTTTTCCAGAACAGGGCATTGTGCACCAACGTTTATTATAGGGGTGACCTATTCTTTGTAGGAAGGAAGGAATGTTGTGAAACCTTATTCTTTTACCCCACCACCATTGTTAGAATTTAACCAGCCTGTTGGAGACAAAGGCAGATCTATAACTATTTTCTCCAGAGGCTTTCAGGGACTCATTGCACGGTTGTAAAATTATTTTTAATTTTGTTAGTGGGAAAGACCCATTGTTTTTCAGATTGTAAGGTAATACTTTCTGGAATTTTTCTTGTATTTCCCTCATCCCCTTAAGCAATCCATTCAGACTGAAATGAGTCGTATATTATCAGAAAACCACAGCAGAGAAAACACCATGTTTTGGAGCAAAATATCCAGCAATTCCTTTTAGGATGAGCCTTTGTGATCATCCTCCAGAGGATCTTTGTCAAGCACTGGATGGAATTCCAGATGCCCCCGCAGTTCCCCATTTTTTATTTTGTTAAGTGAAGAGGCCTTCTTGAATTTTTACTCTCTTGACTAGTCTGAGGATTACTTGGAGGATAACTGGAAGACAAATAATTAAAATTAAAATACACACTCCAATTAAGCCATATTGTAATATTGTATTTAGGAACATACTATTAAACATAGTTGTTTTTACATTATTAAACATTTGGGAGGCCAAATTATCTGCTGGAAAAACCGAGAGATGAGCCTGACTCAATATTCTTATTTGTAGTTGTAAAGCATTGATATCTGGTGCTATATTATTATTATTCCAAACTCCTCTAAGGTGAGTTTTAACTTGTTCCCAATTAGTATTATTAACTTTTAAGGGAGTAATACAAATCCATTTATAGTTAGCATGACATCTAGTGGCCTTTCTAGTTTGAATATTTTGAATCTCATTTCCCATAAAGAGAATAGCTTCTTCAAGATCATTAATTCTTGTTTCTAATTTTTTATCAATTTGTTCTTGTGCCGCTAAAGCCACAGAGACATTATGAGATAAATCATTTATGTGTGAAGCAGTATGCATTTCCTGTACAAGCGCTGTGGTCCAGAGAGCTAAGGAAGCGATTATACTGATTAGAACTGTTATTCCTAGGATCAAAACTGCAACCAATCTTTTTTGTCTTAAAAGTTCATTAACTGTTTTTAAAATTTCAACACCTGGGTCATGATGTACAATTAAATACACCTTTAAATCTTTAGACATGGTTGAATTAATACAATTAGTAAGAACACAATCATGGCAATAAATGTTATAAGCTTCCTTATTTTTAGTGATATTGAAATTATTTATGGTACACGTAAGAATAGCATGAGGAGCATTTATACAAGCATGTACTGCAAAGTCATTAGGTTTACTTAACTTAGGTCTTTGTAATAATACTATATTAGTAGTCGCTAATAGGTTATACAAGTCAGAAAAGTAAGAGAATTTACCATTTATAAGGTCACTCCGATAGATGGGTGTTACCCATCTGGGAGTAAACAATCTATGAATAGGTTCATTGGTAAGAAAAGGGTTAAAATTAACATGTACCATTTTATTCTGTCTTATCTTTAACCAAAGTTTATAATCAAAATCAGAAGAAGACACAGAATAATCTGTAATAGTAGTAGCAGAGCCTTGTGGCTTAAACTGTAGTGCAGTGTGATGAAAACCACATTCAAACCATTTTGGGAAATCTGTTTCTAAATTGAGTAAATTCCAAGAACTCTCTTTACAACTGTTAAAGTCGTCACACAGTTTAAAAGGAGACGGTAAAGCCACTGAAATATTTGTATCATTATAATTAGCATATCCAAGTGAGGTTATCTCTAGAGACCTTATATCTCTTTTGTTGTCTTCTTCTCCTGGAGAATCAGTAATGTAAGTCCTGTAACTTAAAGGGAGACATCCCAATGGCACATGTAGATTATCTGTACTAAAGCACATTGGTGTCTCTTCAGTAATTCCATGAAATGTAATTGTAGATGCTATTTTATGTGGTATTAAAGAATCTGAAATCCCTCTAAGTAATTGAGGCTCCTTAGTAAATACTTTAATATTAGATCTGCTCCAAGTAGTTGGATGCAGTAAGGGACGATTTGAAAATAGGTCCAGTAAGCTTTCCCTTCATTATCATAAGCATGAATAGGCAGTACCTGAGTCGAAATGAGAGCAATCAATGCAAAAAACAAAGCCTCTGGGGTTTTAGGTTTTTCAGAGTTGTTCACCATGTGTTCAGCAGCGGCAGTCAGGTGTTTCACTTGTCCCCAAGTTGGCAGGTCTGAGTTGAGAGTTGCGGATGATTGTGCAAGATGCAACTTTTTTATCTTAAATACTATCCCATTTTCGTCCATCTGATTGTGCTGGTAAGGGATCCAATTCTCTTTGTTCTTCCTCCTTTGAATAGGGCTCATTGTAGTGATGTATCAATCTGTCTGGAATCCACAAAGGTGTCTCGGCATTCTGCGAAAATACACAAGCATAGCCTCGGGCAGATATCAGCAAGATGTCAGGTCCTCTCCATTTAACAGATAATAAATCTTTCCATTTTACTAAACTTTGTTTTGACCTTTTACTTTCCCAATGTCTCATCATTGTAGTATTTCCCTCCTTGTCAGTATTTAGATGATTTAAAACAAATAAAGCATGTTGTAAAATATGATGTGGGGAAGAGTATTTAAGCTCTTCCTCTTTTAGCTTATTTATTTGTATTTTTAATCTTTGATGGCACCTTTCTACTATTACTTGTCCTTGTGGGTTATAAGGAATTCCTGTAGAAAGATAAATATTAAACCTGGAACAAAAATCTTTAAATGTTTTTGATGTATAAGCAGAAGCATTATCAGTTTTTAATTTTTTAGGCATTCCTAAAACAGAAAAACAAAGTAATAAATGTTGAATCACATCCTTGTAGGCTTCCCCAGTTCTGGCTGAGGCCACAATAACATGAGAAAAGGTATCAACTGTAACATGAACATAAAACAATTTTCCAAATTCTGATATATGAGTTACATCCATTTGCCATAAGACATTAGGTAAGAGTCCTCGAGAATTAACTCCCATCTATGGAGAAGGAATAAATTTAGGACAAACATGACAATTTTTAACAATTGTTCTAGCTTCTTCTCTAGAAATATGAAATCATTTTTGTAAGGCAGATGAATTTTGATGATGATTCTTGTGTGACATAATAGCTTCTTCTATAGCTGTTAAAATAAAAATTTTAGTTAAGTGATCAGCATGGGTATTCCCCTGAGCAAGGGGACCAGGTAATCCGGAATGTCCCCGAATATGACCTATAAAGAAATGTGAAGTTCTGTTATGAATTAGATATTGAAGTTCTTGTAGCCTATGTATAATTTTAGATGAAAAGGAGAGAGTTGCTGTTTCTATGATTGGAAACAGTTTAACAATGTATAGTGAGTCTGTGTATAAGTTAAAGGGTTGAGCAACAGTCTTGAAAGCATAGATGACTTCTTCTAATTCAGCTCTTTGTGCAGAAGTTTCTTGTGTCCATGGAACTGTGGGTTGAGAATTAATTATTGTACCTGATTTTCCATTTGATGACCCATCTGTAAATATTAACATAGCATTGTTAATTGGAGTTCAGGAGCACCATTTAGGAAATATTACTTCTGTTTGAAGTAAAAAATGTAGTAAAGGATTATTGGGCAAGTGGAAAGAAATTTTTCCTGTAAAATTTAGAAATGCAATAGCCCATTGATCATCAATTTGTAATAATTGGTCAAATTGTTCTCTTTTGTAAGAAATAATTATTTCATGCATTTCACAAGCAAACAATTCTTTACTTCTAAATCTGGCCTTTAATACCAAAGAAGCTACCATAGTAGGATAAGACATTAATATTTCCTTTCCTGATACTTGTAAGTGTATCCATTCAAGTGGATCATTTTGCCATAAACAACCCATTGGAGTATATTTCATTTTTAGCACAATAAAAACCCAAGGCAAGTTATAATTAACTTGTTGCAAGTAATGTTTTTGAATTGCAGTTTCAACAACTTGTAAGACTTGTTCTCCTTCTTTAGTTAATATTGTACTTGAGTTAGGATCTGAATCACCCTTTAGTATTTCAAACAAAGATTTTAAATCATTAGTTGAGAGTTTTAAATAAGGTCTAATCTAATTTATATCTCCCAATAATTTTTGAAAATCATTTAACGTTAATAGTTTGTATTTTTGAATTTGTAACTTTTGAGAGCTGACAAAATCTGTTTTTATAGTTCTTCTTAGATAATTATAAGGAGGTTCCTGTTGAATTTTTTCAGGAGCCACTATCAGATCCCACCTCTGTAAATCTTTAATTAATTCCTGTAATATTATTTGTAACAAATGACTTTGAGAATGTGCAATCAATATATCATTCGTATAATGAATCATATAGCAGTCTGGATACTTTTGTCTACAATTAATTAAGGTTTGATCTACAAACTTTTGACATAATGTAGGAGTATTTTTCATTCCTTGAGGTAATACTTTCCATTGAAATCTTTGATAAGGCCTTTGTAAGTTAGGTGATGGTAAACTAAAAGCAAAACACCATCTATCTAGTTTAGCTAAAGGAATAGTAAAGAAGCAATCTTGTAAATCAATGACTATAATATGATAGCCTTTAGGGACAGCCACAGGACAAGGGCATTCTCCACTAGCTGCAGAGTATAAGGGGAAGTATGTCCTAAATCTGTTACAGCTGCTTTTATTTCTTTTAACATTTTAAAAGAGAGAGAGGCTCCCAATGAGGCTCTCCTCCCTCATCTATAGCCCATACTATAGGGCAACAAGTACTAACATCTTCCTGTTTTTGTGCCTCACTAACAGCATCTAGAAATCCTACCTTTTGGACTTTCCTTTTTATTTTATCTGGGGGTTTAGGAAGGGCTGGCACAACAGGAGCAACCAAAGGTGGATCATCATTATGATATCTGAAAGCGGCTTCTTCCAAGTCCTCCTCATCAGATGGGGAGAGCTGATCAGGTAGGCCTTTCTCCTTTTTCCCATCTTCATCATCTTCTGATTCACTTTCACTTTCACTCTGAGTTTCCTCTGTGTACTTTTTAACCAAGGCTGTCAGCAAAGACTCCTTTTCTGACATTTCATCTGGTGATCTTACCCTTTTACTTAGCTGGTCACTTTCATGTCTAGGGTCTAAACAGACCCTAAAAAGGTTCCACAACACAAAAGCATTGGCGGGGACTCTTTCATTGCCATATAATATTTGATGTCCATGCATAGCATCACCTACCTTTTTTCCAGGTTTTAACATCTAAGTTTCCCTGTTCAGGAAACCAAGAGGCAAATTCTTGCACAAAATAATAAACTACTTTTAATTGAGCTGTTTCTACATGCATTCCTCTTTTAGTTAATAAATGCTTAGCAATATCAATAAATAATGCTCTTTCTTTGCTTTCACTACCTCCCATAATGGTTGTTCTCTCTATCCCTGCCTATCCTTTCTCAGTCTTCTCTACCAAGGGGTCTGTGGCACCCCAGACAGTATCCTAGCTGTCTCAAAAAGGAAAGAAATTAATATTAATAAATGGGGAGTTTACCAGAGTGGCCCACGATGGGCGCCACTTGCTGGGGTCCAGGCCTAGCAAGAGTCCATGGGTTCCACACAGGTAAACGGGGCGCAGGGAGACAGCGTCAGCAATGCATGGAGAATGAAAGACACACACTCTAGTTCTGGTGCAATCAATCCAACTTTATTCTGGGAAAGGCTGGGTTCATATACATTTTTCTTCAGGCTATAATAGCCATCTTGTGGTTAATATTAAAGAAGTTTCCAAAGCATAGACAGAAATTCTTTTAAACAAGGAACAGAAAAATTATGAGAAAAGAGTAACCTTACAGATTATCCTTACCTAATCACAATTGTTTTAAGAATATCTAACTATGTCAATGAGCTAATACAATGTTTATTTCCCTAATATCTAAACTCTGTGTGACCTAAGATTATTCTCAGATTAATCCAAAGATTTATTCTCATGGTTAAAGCGATACACAAGTAATCTCCTGTGACCATCTCTACTAGGTCCATCTGGTTAATATCTAAATTGCTGAGTTAAGGGCTACAGGAGGGCAGCAGTCGCAGTGGTTCTCATGGCCAAGTTTTTTTTACTGAATAAATTACCTTGTCTTATGTAGCTCTTTTTTTCCAGAACAGGGCATTGTGCACCAACGTTTATTATAGGGGTGACCTATTCTTTGTAGGAAGGAAGGAATGTTGTGAAACCTTATTCTTTTACCCCACCACCATTGTTAGAATTTAACCAGCCTGTTGGAGACAAAGGCAGATCTATAACTATTTTCTCCAGAGGCTTTCAGGGACTCATTGCACGGTTGTAAAATTATTTTTAATTTTGTTAGTGGGAAAGACCCATTGTTTTTCAGATTGTAGGAAATACTTTCTGGAATTTTTCTTGTATTTCCCTCATCCCCTTAAGCAATCCATTCAGACTGAAAAGAGTAATATATTGTCAGGAAAACACAGCAGAGAAAACATCATGTTTTGGAGCAAAATATCTGGCAATTCCTTTTAGGATGAGCCTTTGCAATCATCCTCCAGAGGATCTTTGTCAAGCACTGGATGGAATTCCAGATGCCCCTGCAGTACTATACACAATAATAGACCTCAGGAAAAAATGCTGTTAATTAAGCAGGATACATAAATTAAGGCATAAGGCTATTTCCAAAAATTCTGTACCAACATGTAGAACTATGATGACAGATTTTAAAACCAGGTCTAAAGTAAATAACCTGTGATTTTCAAAACTTAATCTACTATAGCACATTTGTAACTTTTATCCCATGCAAATGCAACATATAAATACTTAGGTGGAAGAATTAAGTAATGGTCCTGATAGAAGAGTTAAACTGTTTTGAACATCAAGAAAGTATCAAAGTCAAATGAACAAATCAGTTTCTTCAAATATCAAAGTGCTATTCTTCACCTTACCAAAGAAATAAACATTTTATTTGCACAAAATTATTTCTGAATCTTTCTCCTATAGTAAGGAATTCTGTTGTCATCAGGTGACAGGAGGTACCAAGATATTCCTATAGTAGATATTATTCATAATTTTTCACCTGAATTTACTTTACCTTAACCTATTCTAATGTACTTCAACTTAATGTGAGGTCTTTATGGGTTCAAAAAAATTTATCATAGACTGTAACTTGTGTAGTCACTTAGATCCCATTGAAAGATTCAGTGTTGAGCATGATGTCTAATAGAAAATATTTAATCTCAGGATTTTTGTAGTGAATGCAAAAAGAAAAGCAGAGAAAACACTGTACATTTCTGAACACTAGTGTGCATTGACCAAAATCAAACTTATCCACATATTTGAACCATGTGTTCTAACTCAGAAATCAGTAAATTTATGTTTTAGTCAGTAAAAGTAGGATATTATCTTTCTTATAAGCAAGGGCATCTTGGATGCATCCAGGACCAGTCTGACTGTTTTATGGTTCCTCTGACTGAAAGGCGCAAGTGATAGAGAGCAGAGACTCCAAGAAATGTGGGCACATTAGAAACACAGAGAAAGTGGTTAGAGCCAGCAACCAGTGGCGCCCACCTCTAATTCAAGCCATTGAAGCGGCAGAGGCAGGGGCATCACAAGTTTAAAGGCAGCCTCCATAACTTAGTGAGGCTGTAAGTAAATTAGTTCTCTAATTTATCCTGGCTCAAATCAGAATATAAAAAGGACTGGGGATGTGTCTCAGTGAATAAGCATCACTGGTTAAACCCCCAGTACTAGGAATAAATAGGTAGATGATAGATAGAAAAATGAATAGAAGATAGATAGTTAAAGTGGTTTGAATCCAGAGGGAGGGAGGAAATTGATACATTAAAAGTTTTTAACATAGGCAGAAGGAGGTTTATTTCAAAAAGTGGGAAACTGTGTTCTTAACTAATCCTCAGAATGGAAAAAATTAAGAAAGTATTGTTTTACTTTGAACACTTACAAATAAATTTATCTAGTGTCATCATTGATATTATAGATGCTACTAATGTATAACTCAATGAAATAAAGACTATTTATGGATGTTTTGAGTGATAAATTGTTCACACACAAATACATATACACAATAACCTTTCATTATTTTATTTAGTTTTAGGACAAAATTAATGTTTTAGTTCCAAATTTGACTTCAACAATAGACTGCATTATATATGTACTTTTTGTAAATTCATAAGACTCTGATTTGAGAATATTCCCTACTTCATAATATCATAAATAATAACAATTGAAAGTTTCTATGTATGAAACACATATAACCTGCACCTGAATATTTCATTGGGAAATTCATATATGTAAAATTTAAGGACAAAGTTGTTACTTTCAGTTGTTTAAATAAATCCATCTAAAGTATCTGCCAGTAATAGAAATAATTATTTTATAAATTAGTTTTGATATGAAAATAAATATCTCATATTTATTTTATTTTTATTTAATTCTCAATAGTTTAAAAACTTGTATGTTTTATGTTCATATTAGATCATAATTCCCAACATTACATTAATTAATTATAAGCCAAATCAAAGTAATGCAGTTTTTTCTTTCTGTAATGCTGATGATCAAACCCAAGGTCTCATGTATTCTCAGAAAATACTCTACACCTGAGCTATATTGCCAGACCCAAAGCAAGCTACTCGGAGTTCATGTAAAATTGTTTATAATGTAGAAATACCTGGACACTCATTTAAAGTTAGAGAAAAATTTAAAGGAGATTATTTAAATTCAGGGGGGTGGTTAACCAGGAATTGAACCCAAAGGCACATAACTATTGAGGTACATCCCAACCCTTTCTAATTTTTATTTAGAGACAGGTCTTGCTAAGTGCTTGGGTATTTGCTAAGTTGCTGATGATGTTCTTGAACTTGCCATTGTCCTGCCTCGCGCTCCCATGGATGGGATTATAAGCAGGCACTACTCTCTTAGCTTATTTAATTTTTTAAAAATTTATTTATTTTAAATTTTTAAACTTAGATATACTTGACAGTAGAGTATATTTTTGACATATTATACATACATGCAATGTAACTTATTTGAATCCCATGATTTGACATGATGTGGATTTTCATTGGTGGCACATTCATGTATAAACATAAGAAACTTATATTGATTTATTCTATGCTCTTGCCTATTCCAGTTTCTTTAATTTTAACCACATGAAATATTTGTGTCAATATGATAGAATAATAGATCTAGTTATACCCCTTCACCTATGATTTTTTTATTCTGTTCTTTCTAATATTGTAGACATGTAGCTATTTAAATGCAATACAAATGGAAATTAGAAATGCAATTCCTCAGTTGCACTATCCCACAACTTAAGTGCTGAGTAGCTCAATTTGGTCAGTGAACAATATATTCAGACATATATAGAATGTTTCTTCCATCAATAAACTATAGTGGAGGGTCATTGTTGACTTATTTGTGCTTGAAATAATACAAGTAGAATTATTTCAAATTATCATCCATTGTTTTCACTCATTCAAAAACAAAAAAAGGTGTTTAAGGTCCTAATACTTTCTTGACCCTGAAATTCACAAACAAGCCCCTTCCTGCATGCAGCTTATGTTTGCTGGATGAGAAAGAAATTAGCAAACACACACAAAATGTTTTACAGTAAGAGGTGCACTGAAAAACTAGATTAGATAAGGTCATAGAAGTGTCTTAGAAAGGTGTATTAGGCCTGACTGAATAATATAAAAAACTATCTTGGATAGAGGCCTGAATGAAGGTAGGGGGTACTATCAATACCAATACCAATGCTGTCAATGCTTTGAGAGCATTTTACATGGATGGAATAATACAAATGTGCTGATAAAAAACACTCCTTAGCTCTGGGTGGTGGCATATGAATGCAATACCAGCAGCTTGGAGGCTGAGTCAGGAGCATTATAGATTCACGACCCTAAGAAAAGTAGAGAGATCTTGTCTCAAAATTTTAAAGAGGTGGGGTGACTGGAATGTGTCTAAGTGCTTATGGATAACTTCCTTGGATTTAATCCCCATTTCCAGAAAAATAAATATATAAATGAAAACTGCACACACTCCTTAGTGTGGGTCAGAGGAGAATCTCAGGGTAACTAGAAGCAAAGAGCAGTAACAGAATTCAGAGTGTGTCTATGTCTTGCCTTTATCTCTTCAACAGGATTTTGAAGTATATATTAAAATGTGACAGAAAGCAATGGAGTGATTTCGGGATGGGGTGCATGGCATAGTATGATTTATTATTAAAGAGAGCACTGATTGCAGCATAGTGAATGGAACATACTGGGCATAGGCAGTAATGGAAACAGGGAAGACAACTGCCAGGGCAGAAGTTTAGATAAGAGGTGGTGGTGACTGTGGTATGTATGGTAGCAATGGGAGAGAAAGTTTGGATTTCTTGAGAATGATGAATTTTCCCTGTATTATGTCTCTGCATTTTCTCCTGTCAGTGAACATGAACCCAGTGTTCAAAAGCTCACATTATGCTGCCATTATTATTCTGTTGGGCTCTGAATTACCCTATCCTGATTAATGAATAATACTGAACCCATACTAATTCTCAAAGGTGTTGGATTATTTGAAATTAATTCCAAAGACTATAATCATAGTTTAACAATCATTAACAGATTTGGGATAAAAGACTGGTCTTCATGTTATTTCTCATGAAAATATTTCTCTAGTCCTCACATGCTTTATTTGATAAGCATTTTTCTTTGTCCATTATTGAATGAGTGCTCCTTGATGTTCTTTCTCCACAAATATAATGTTACCTCGGATGTATCAATAGATGTTGTATATTATGCTCTTTAGTGCTCATCTATTAGTGATATGAGAATTTTCTTTTCTCATATCACATCACATGTTGTTTGGTAAACATGAATTGAATGAGAAACAATACAAAAAGAACTAAAGGAAACATACTATGAGATATCTTATTAACAGGGCATTAGATTAAAGATGCAGAGTCAGATGCTCTAAGAATGTTAAAATAATACTAGCATATTGCATCTCTATTATCCTATAGAGGAGAGAGATGAGCATAGAAGGGAAATATTCTAGCTGAACTTCTCCTTTGATATATTTTCTCTTCAAGAGCATGAATGTGCTATAAATATCTATACAAATAATTTAGTATTATGTATAAATAATTTGAATAGATTAATTCATGACATGAAGACTCTAACAACCAAATTTTTATCACTTTTTTGCTACAGTTGTTTTGAAAGCCTGTTCCAAGATACATATACTAATATACTTTAAAGCATCTCTAAGGAAAACCCTTTCTATTTTCTATTAAATTACCACTCAACTCCTATGTTCTCATACAGCAGACATTTTTTGTATTAGTATAATGGTTTTAAACACTATAATAAATGCTACCAAAATTATTTAATAACTTCAAATTTATTACTTTTTTTGAGGAAATATTTGAGATATATTATGAAGTGATTAGGAAACAGAACAATTTGACACTCTAAAAGTTTCCACTTTGTAGGTTAAATGTTCAACTGGAATGTTCTGTTTATGAAAGAAAAATCATGGAGTTTAATAGGTAAGCAAATACTTACCTGGCAAATAAGTATTAGAGCATACAAAAGTCTGCTTTCATAAACTGCTGTTTCATATTATCAAAACTAAATAGTAACATTCCCTGGGTATAATTTTGGTGCTATTCTTAAATTGATAAGCCACCTAGATATTTTTATTGTTTTCTATTTTATTACTTTTTGTATTGTTTTGTTTTTCATAGTATTTAATAATGTGGGATGTTGACTTCACTCAATTGGTTAGTTGTCTATGTATTTGTTAGTTAAGAATAAAGCATAACATGTATGAGTCAATCACTCATTTTTAAGTATTTATAATCTATATAATTTTCATTTAATTATTATGTATCAGACAAATATTAGCCCAACAAACAGTAAGTATTTACCGAATGTCTTTCTAATATTATTTCTGTTTCTCAAACTATTCCCACATTTGAAATACCTTCTATTTTTTATCCCCATCCCTTCACTTTATGTGCATTTCCTGAATGCATCCTTGCAAAGACAATTTTCTATTTCAGACTGGCTTTAGTAAAATTGGGAAAGATAAGTGCATTACTTTCTTGTACTTCTCCACTGCTTTCAACACAAAACCAATGCCTTTGTATCTACAAATTCTATTCCTCCTAATCGGGTTAATGGGGCATAAACTTTTTTATACAATACCCATTATGTTGTTACTCCAGTAATCCAGAACACAAACCAACACTTAAAAACATCAATCCTCTTTATTTATTCTGTAAAAATTTAATCTCCCAAATCCCCCTTTTGTCTCAAAATCAAATGAAAACACTTCAACTGTTCTTATTTGCAACACTTATTTTCTCCATTGAATGCAAATGGATTGTCCCGTTGTCAGAGAAACTTATATATTCTCTTTCTACTAGTTCTATTCATATGGACCATGTTATCATACACTGCTCCCAGGTCTACTGATGTTTACTTTTCCAAGAAAAATGTGTTTTCACTTTTAAATAATACTGAGATTACTTTCATGTAATTTAACCTCCTGTGTGCTACATTCTATTACAACATTTCTGCACATGCTGAATGTTCTTCCCATGTAAAAACATCTCAATGTTTTTGCAAATATTGTCAGTATTATATGTAAAGCAATATTTATATAAAGACAAGATACTCTTATGTGTGAGATAAGCTAAGCATTTTACATAAAATGGTTTTGTTCATTCTTCTCCCAGATTTTATGTAACTACTCCTTTCTTTATATTTTATAAGAGGAAATTGAGGCTGAAAATTTTAATTGCTCAGGTTTACAGAGCTAACAAATGGCTATATGGGTTCTAATTTTTCCAGTGTTTTTCATCTAACCTGTACATTTTTTTTAGTCAAGCATTTTACTTGCACTTAGGAGTATATCTGTTTATGATACTCTACATATACAAGGAAAACTGCTCAAATAATTTGAAAATGAAGAAACTTATGGTGTCATATCAGTATGTTAATCATCAGAGAAAAGATGTGAACAATATTATTTAAACAATTAATTATGTCAGCAGAAATGAATAGTAAGCAGAATAAATGCAGGGAGATTTGTAAATTCAAAACTATATTGATCAGAAATGTAACCGGACAATTATGAGAGCACAGAACTGCATCAAAGGAGCACCAACTATCATATCAGGTTGATAATAAGTGTCAACTGAACCTAACATGGAAAATGCAGTAGAAAAGGCCCTGAATGTGAATTAAAGAATGCCTATACATAGGTTACTTTTCTGAAGAAATCTATTTTACTTGCAAGATACTAAATCTACAAGAGAATGATTGTTAAATCATTGCAGTGCTTGGTAATGTGCCAGAAAATAATATGGTAAATATCATGCGTGTATCACTATTGAAAGGTACTCAATTAATGTGAATGCATTCTAATATAAAATTCTAAAAATATCATCAAAACAATCAGAGATGTCTTAAATTTAATTTTTGGATAGAAAACCAGAAACTGTATGTTGACAAACTAGAAAAAAATGTAATATTCCCCCTATATGCTTGAATTTCTCAATTACTGAGTTACATAAGATTAATTCAATATATATGAAAATATTAGAACTGTATTTATTTCATTTGCTTATTTTTTTGGTCCCGGGGAGGTGGATTGATTTCTAAGAAGTCGGTAGGATTAAGAAGTACAGGCATATTATATTGGATAATACTTGTTTAATTCAAGAAAATAATTATTCTAAATTATCTAAAATCTCTTATTGGGGAAATTAAATAGAATATCTGCATATAATAAACTAATGAAGTGATTAGTTTATATAACTACAAACAAGGAACTAAAGCAAAATTGAATATGATTATCATTTTTTGTGTAACAATGCAATAGTATGAGCTAATTCTTGCCCTGAATCACTTGAGAGCCATTTAAACCATAATCAAAAAGAAAAAGGAAAAAGAAAAGAAAAAATGTGAGGAGAAAAATGATGAGGACATGTGCAAATGCATAAGAACCAAGGAAAAGAACCATTGGGTAAAATAAAATAGAAACAAGTATGAACAGGTCAATAATATCATACTTCTAAAACATCAGCTACATTGAAGAGTGCAAAGTTGAAAAATAAATGTATTTCCTTAGTGAACTGCAAAATATAATGAACGTATTTAGAATGGGTTTTAAGTTAATGAATTTTAAAAATTCTAAAAAAGACTTCAAGTTTGCCAAATATATGTGACAATATCATATCACCATTTCTTTTTTTTTTTTTAGTATACAACAAAGAGCACATCACATTTAATATCCAAGGAAAAGTTTTTCAGTAGAATTTATTTAGGTGTAGATCTTGAGGATCAGTTTTGATCAATTTTGTATAAGTTATCTATGCAAACTGGTAGCTTTTCTCATTTTACTCCAGTTAAAAAAATTAATCAAAGAACACTTGACCCCTACTTCAGAGGATTAATAAAATTTTTACTCTTGTTAGTCTTGTACATGCTAATATTCTGCAGTGTCTATAAACAGAAATCCACTCAATAAAGGTGATTTTCTGGGAATTAAGGGCTATTTTTTGTTTTCAATATAAACACCATGTTTTTTAAAAGTAATTGGCATAGTTATTGGAAAGAGTAAATTTTACAAGCAAGAAATATGCCTATGGTATGAGTGTCCTTATAGGAGACTTTGAAGATGACATGAAAAAGTGAAATTTAGAGCAAAAATTTGCCTTGCAATCATATACTGCCATTAGTGAATGTGGGAAATAGTTGGACCAGACTAATTAGACAAAGAACATTATAACATATTTGGCCAAGAATATAAATGGTATTTTGATGTTCTTTTAGAAATTAACTTTCCAGTTTATTTCTTCTATCATTCCTAAGGATGATGTTCTCTATACTTTCTTGGCTTCACAAGGCATTATATTTGAAAGATTTACTTATTTGCAATCATGTTTTGTGATACTGAGTTTTGAGATCACTTGCAATATTTCCTAGAGTAGCTGTAATAATAGTAATAATAATAATAAAAACAACTACATCTCTTAGTTACTACCTTCTAACAATTACCTTGGCTAATTCTATTAAGTCTCATTTCCTCAGTAGGAAAAAAATTATTTCAAAGAGGATTAATAACTAACTTTTGCATGTGTATCTACATTCTGATGCCCACTGAATCCCCAACTAAATTGTAAATACTATAACAGGAGGGGCTTAGTCTTGCTAGAGAGAAAAGCTATTTCATTGTTTTTTATAATAGTTTTGAGTTCCTATTTATGATTTCTGAGAGGAAGTAAATGAAGGAAAGAATAAATAATAATTTGAAATATTTTATAAAATTAATGATCTTATGCAACTCTCTTGTGGATATTTATTATATCAATTGTTTTTATTTTTCATGTGTATAGAATTAAAATGTGTAATACTTATGTTTCATATTTACCTTCTCCTTGTCATTTTCTATATGTAGATTTATCTAAATTTATCACAAATTATTTTTTTGAACCAGGAAGTGAACCCAGGAACAATTAAACCCAGATCTTCTTTTATATTTTATTTATAAGCAAGTTCTTGCTGAGTTTATTAGGGCCTCATTAAATTGCTGAGTCTTGTTTTGGACTTGAATCCTCCTGCCTATCACCTAAACCACTAGGGTTATGTGTGTTCACACCATATCCCACTAATTTTTTAAAGACTGAAATTTTGATGAATGAATAAAAAATATGTTGTATATGTATACATGAAATAGTATTTGTTCATTAAAAAGAATTTGCAACATAGGTAGAAAACTATTATTTACTTTCTTATAAAAATTAACTGGTTGGAGGCAGGGGCAGAATCCAAAATTCAAAGCTAGCCTCAGCAACTTAGCAAGGCCCTAAGCAATTTAGTGAGATCCTGATTCTAAATAAAAAAATAATGAGATGGGGATTTGGCTTATTGGTTAAGCACCACTAAGTTTAATCCATGGTACGAAAAAAAATTTAACTGGCTCTGTGTAAAAGCAGTTTTACTCCTAGATATAGAGCATAGAAAAAATAAATTAAAATACACCCAAAGAGAAAATACTTGACAAAACTGTAAGTGTGCCAGCAACCAAACACTCAAAATAATACAAATGTCTATTAATTGGAGATTGAGTAAGAAGTCATAGTATGTTCATATGGTAGACTATTTTTCAGCAATATGAAGGAGTGAACTATTGATAAATGCAAAAATATGGGTGGATTTCAAAAACTTAAAATTTAGTGAAATAATTCAGCATGAATCCCTCCTTTGGGTGCACCTTTCTTTAGGATACAGAGTTTCCTCACATCTGTACTCTTCTTGACATCTTCTGCCTCACCAAGGCAAGTTGCCTCTTCCCAAAACCATTTCTGCCACACCCTTTTTCCTCTATCATCCAGGGGCTGGCTCAAGATTCCACCAAAACTTCTCTCCTAAGTTCTGTGAGGACACCTTTATCATGAAATATAGAGGTCATGTTTTCAGTTTTTACTTTTTGACATTTTGCTGTTGAAGAGAGCTTGAAGTTCTTTCTTTGCTTTGTTCTGCTCTATATTCAACACCCACATGTCTAATGATACCTTTTGTGTGTGGATGTCCAAAAGACACATAAAGTTTAATGGATTCAAAATTGAAGTAGGGTCTTCTGCACACCATCCTTTTATTTTATTCTTTCCACCTGTGATATTTCTGTAAAGAAATGAAATGCCTTCTTCTAAGTTGGAAAACAGGATGCACCCTCAACAATATCCTTTCATAGTTATGGGTCCTATGTTAGCCAGATATCCATTGCTCTGGCAAATTACCTAGAGCATCAACTAAAAAGAGGGAAGATTTAATTTGACTTATGATTTGGCCCCTTTGCTCTTGGCTTCTAAGAGACAGAACATCATGGTGGGGAGTATGCAGTCATGTGAATCTGATCACTTCATAGTTGAAAGGAAGGCAAGGGAGAGGGGAGAGACAGATATGTGGAGGGGGGTCAGGTTAAAGCTATAGTCCTCAAGGACAGACCTCCAAGGACCTACTGCCTTGTGGTCCCAAATCTTACAGTTTCCAGTTCACCCAAAATTTTATTCTGCTCTGAATCCTTCAGTGGATTAATCCATTGGTGAGATTACAGCCCTCATAATCCAACCATTTCCTGAAAACCCTACCTTTGAACATTGTTGAACCAGGGAGCTTTGGGAGGTTTTGTGGGACATTGCTGATTCAAATCACACACATCCTATCTCCTAAACAGCTCCTTAAACTGCTGCTTCTCTACTATCCAAGCTGCCACTGTAATTTCTTAATTAAACTATAGCAATCATCTCCTAGTAGCACTTCTGGTTTCCACTCATACCTAGCCACAACCCAGTGCATTCTCTGAATAATGCTTCTAAAGGTGTTTTGTATTGGGTAATCCCCTGTTTAAAAGCCTTCATGGTACTCTGTTTTTTATGTTAAAATTGAAACTCCACTTTGCATGTGGCATTCCCTTCACCAGAAACACCCTTTTTCCTGGCTGTTGATTCACTCTTATTTACTATACAGGTCTCACTTTAGACATTAATTTCCTAGATTTTTCCTAGTTCCTCAAGATTGAAGAGTCCTCCTCATATGTTCAAGGAAGTATTATTGCTTGTCATATAATTACTGTAATTGTTTCTCTCTTGCCTGGGACCAGGGTTGGAAAAAGGTGTCTGACAAACACTTCCTGAAAATTTAGAATGAAAGCAGTTTCTTTCTACCAATGGTGAGTTGCTATGAAATCACGTGGAGAACCTACTAAACCATAGCCTGCTGGCTATACACCTAGAATTTATGTTCAGCAGTTTGGGGTTCTGCTGATGGTAAGGCTGGGACTAGATATTGGCAGGGATTTGAGAGTGAAACACTGAAATATCCAGAGGGGAGAGTTCTCATCAGAAGAGGCTCAAAGGTCCAGGTGTAAATAACACCCCCCAATGGGAAATGGGGATGTCTGTTTGCACATGAAAGATGCACAATATTCCCTTGTGGACACTTTCATATTTTAACTTGTCTTCTAATGGTATTGGGGACTGTTTTTTCTCAGGGTACCTACTGAGAATTCATTAGGGACATTTTTTAATGTGTTAGGTAACAAGTGACTTATTAGACTCATCACCACCTACTTTTTTAAAAAAGACTTTACTAGTTTAATATAAAATATATATACACATTTGAAATTTTCTAAGAACAGAAAAATATGATTCCATGCCCCTTGAGGTAGAGGCAGAATAAGCAGTATAGGTAGAATGGAAACCAACAAAAAAATTGCAAGTTTAAATCTGAGAAGCTGTTATGAGCACCCTCACCTTTACTCCCCAAGATTAATCTCCTCCAGAAATAAATTGTTTAAAAGAACTTGAATCTTAGAGTATTATGAGTCAAATTAATGTTCATATATATATTGCTAGTTTTCATAATGTTTCTTTTAGGCTAAATAAAGTGAAGGGAAAAGTATCATTAGAGGCTCATTAGTATATTCTACACATTATGTGTTGACTGAATGACACCAACATAGAGACCCTGAGAGGAGCAGGCCCAACTGTAATGAACCCCATGCTCCATGATTAAGTGTTGAGCTCAACAGATAGATATCCCCTTGCCCCCACCCCTTGCCACTTCTCATGTTCACTATCTACAAAATTTCTTTTAAGAAGATGAGCCCATTACCCCTAAAATGAGTCTCAGTCTCAAGTACCTGCACCCTTTCTCCTCTTAAGTGTATATCTGGCTCTTATTTACATTTCTGTATAATCTCCTTGTTTTTCTAAATAAATATTTGTACTTCTTCTGATATGCCACAAAATTTCTTTCTATTGAGTAAGTCAAGGCCAACTGTCAAGTTGAGATTGCCATTTCCCTTCTTGGTAAACTTCTTGGATCCTATTCAGTGATACCATGAAGAAAGCCTATAATGATTTTCATTTTCATTTTTGAAGGGCTCAATTTCTTGTCCCTTTTGCAAACATTTATTTCACTTTTTATTTTTTGAGAGTTCCCTGCTCATCTTCTTTGCTTATTTCTATAGGAGTCATTCATCTATTTTTCTTACTGATGGAAAGTTACTTATATAAATATTAATATTTTCCATGTTTTTCCCTATAGTTTTATAAAGATGATTTTTATAGCCCATTAAGTACTAAGCATTTAATTCTGTGAACATACTAATCACACATTCTCTCAAAGTTACCACAATTGGTATGTTTGTTGAACAATTTAAGTTTTTATAGGTGTTCCACATCTGGAATGATGGAACAGAATGGATCAATTTACAAATAGATGGCTCTATTAATGTTTTACAAAGTTGCATGCTTTTCATAAAAATAAATTTATATGTCTATTATTTAGAAAAAATGTCTTTTTATGTCATGAGTCATATGAGGAATGAAGACAGAGAGGAAGAAATGACATAGGAGAATGATGTTTATCATGCTTATAACAGTCTAACAGTCATGAAGGGATTATTTAGTGGCTCTCAAATTTTAATTTACATAGAAATCACTTGGAGATCTTGTTAAAGTACACACTCAATTCAGTAAGTCCAGGTCAAACCTGAGAATGTGCATTCACTTCTGCTTTCAAGTGAGTTGGATGGTTCATGGACTACAACAGGAATACCTGGGGTCCATATTGTAACATGTGCAACAATATCAGTAAGTTCAGTGATCATTCTAATTCCACATTCTCATTTATTTGCAAACTCTCTCAACTCTAATTAAGTTTATTATTCTCAACTTCTTATTATGGAAAGTAGGAAACAATAAAAGCTCACTTTTTGTCATGCTAAAATGTTTTCTTTTATTTGACTTTGGCCTAAATACTGAAAATATGTTTTCTTAGAGAAAAAATGCCTAGTCTTTTTTAATACATCTACATTAGATGGCTTTTTTACATTGGTCAAGTACATTATTTTTCCTAAATAGCATCATTTCTTACTACATCCATGGTTAAATATATTAAAAAAGCCATTGTCAAGAGTTTAAAAAATTACCTCAGAAAGAGAATTAAATTCTAGTGTAGGAGTCCTTTAAATTCCTATTTTACAAACACCATTAAAGGAATTGAATGAAAGTTGCCAAAAAATAAATAAATAAATAACAGAATCCCAAGCAATAATCACAGGAGTGGTTGAAGCACCTTCTGGGACACTTCCAACCTCCAACAAGTGAGTGTCCAGAGCAACATTTATTCTTTACTACTGTACTACTGAATTAAATATGTACATCATTCTAAAAAACATTTTAAGCTATTTTACAGTGCTATACATCCTCCTTTTTGGGAAAAAAATAAATTGAATTTCCCTACAGTGTTCCGAAAGGAAACAAGGTCTTCTCTTTAAAAAGAATCCATAGCAATTAGTGGTTTTCTGATTCTTTTTCTGAATTTTTAAATTCCAACAAAGCATTACATTGCAAAAGGTTCTTTAGTCCAAATTCAGTGTCTCTGTTTTGATCTCTTTGTATAAGAACTCTTCGTTCATTCATTCTTTTTGTGTGAGACCATAAAATAAGGCTAAAAATATCTTACTTTTGTACATTGGACCCTTTGTGGCAGCAGGTGGTGGAGCACACCTTTGATCATCTATCGCGTTCCCTCTGGCCGCAGAGAGAGACACGACAAACGTCTGAAGCTTTGGAAGTTTATTATGCACAGTCCCTCTCCTACACTTCTCTTACTCCCAGCTTCCGCGCACTCCCAGCTTCTCTTCTCTCGGCTTCTTCTCTCAGCTTCTTCTCTCAGCTTCTTCCTTACTCCCAGCTTCCGTGCACTCCCAGCTTCCAGCTCAGCTTCAGCCTCCGCCCCCGCCACTTCTTCCGCTTCTGCCCCCTCGCTCTCCCACCCACCAGGGTTATATACACTTCAACCAATCAGGGGAGAGTACAGGAGGTAAACGCGGACAGCTGCAAGCATAGGATGGGTACACAAGGGGGGCATGCCCTAGTCACATCGTTAACTAGCCAATCATTGGAATTCGCTGGTTGTTTACTGTATAGCTGGCCGCTTTTGGCTCAGCGTCAGGCGCCATCTTGACCATGCCTAAGGCTGGGGGTCCCGGAAACCCCGACAATCATCTAATCTGCACCCTTGACATTTTTAAAGGATATCAAAGTAGTCTTCATCAGGCTCTTTGTTGTCATTAGTTATTAGTCGGTCAAGTACTGAGTGACTATTGTTTTTTATCAGACGAAGTCCTGGAAAATTGCTGAAACTGGCCCTCTGATCATCCAGACGGCGGCTCTGTGAGCTGGCAAGAAGATCTAAAAACTCATCAGTGTTGGGGGACTCACAGAAACAGATGGTGTTTTCAGCATACCCTTGGTGGGAGTAGACGAAGCTGCATGGCAGCTCTTTTCTTGTAAACAGCACCTCTGGCCATCCATCCTGTTGCTTTGAAATCGATTTAAGAGGTCAAAGAATCCTTCATCTCTTTTTTTTTTTGTATACAAATGGGATACATGTTGTTTCTCTATTTGTACATAGAGTCAAGGCATACCATTTGTGTAATCATACGTTTACATAGGGCAATGATGTTTATTTTTTTTCCCTTCTCCCCCACCACTCCCACCCCTCTTTTCCCTCTATACAGTACTTCTTTCCTTCATTCTTACCGCTCTCCTTATCCCTAACCCTAAACCTAACCCTAAACCTAATGCTAACCCCTCCCACCCCCCATTATATGTCCTCATCTGCTTATCAGCGAGATCATTCGTCCTTTAGTTTTTTGAGATTGGCTTATCTCACTTAGCATGATATTCTCCAATTTTGTCCATTTGCCTACAAATACAATAATTTTATCATTCTTCTTTGCGGAGAAATATTCCATTGTATATACATGCCACAGTTTCTTTATCCATTCATCAACTGAAGGGCATCTAGGTTGGTTCCACAATCTGGCTATGGTGAATTGAGCAGCAATGAACATTGATGTGGCTGTATCTCTGTAGTATGCTGATTTTAAGTCCTTTGGGTATAGGCCAAGGAGTGGGATAGCTGGGTCAAATGGTGTTTCCATTCCAAGCTTTCTGAGGAATCTCCACACTGCTTTCCAGAGTGGATGCACTAATTTGCAACCCCACCAGCAATGTATGAGTGTTCCTTTTTCACCACATCCTCACCAACACCTATTGTTGCCTGTATTCTTGATAATCGCCATTCTAATTGGGGTGAGATGAAATCTTAGGGTAGTTTTGATTTGCATTTCCCTTATTACTAGGGATGTGGAACATTTTTTCATATATCTATTGATTACTTGTACATCTCTTCTGTGAAGTGTCTGTTCATTTCCTTAGCCCATTTGTTGATTGGATTATTTGTATTCTTCGAGTAGAGTTTTTTGAGTTCTTTATAGATTCTGGAAATTAGCGCTCTATCTGAGGTATGGTTGGCAAAGATATTCTCCCACTCTGTAGGCTCTCTCTTCACATTTCTGATAGTTTCCTTTGCTGAGAGAAAGCTTTTTAGTTTGAATCTATCCCAGTTGTTGATTCTTGCTTTTATTTCTTGTGCTATGGGAGTCCTGTTAAGGAAGTCTGATCCTAAGCCAACAAGTTGAAGATTTGGACCTACTTTTTCTTCTATAAGATGCAGGGTCTCTGGTCTGATTCCGAGGTCCTTGATCCATTTTGAGTTGAGTTTTGTGTAGGGTGAGAGATAGGGGTTTAATTTCATTCTATTGCATATGGTTTTCCAGTTTTCCCAGCACCATTTGTTGAAGAGGCTATCTTTTCTCCATTGCATATTTTTGGAACCTTTGTCTAGTATGAGAAAATTGTATTTATTTGGGTTTGTGTCCATGTCCTCTATTCTGTACCATTGATCTACCTGTCTATTTTGGTACCAATACCATGCCGTTTTTGTTACTATTGCTTTGTAGTAGAGTTGAAGAACTGGTATTGCAATACCCCCTGCTTCGCTCTTGCTACTGAGGATTGCTTTAGCTATTCTAGGTTTTTTATTCTTCCAGATGAATTTCATAATTGCTTGCTCTATTTCTGCAAGGTACATCATTAGGATTTTAATTGGAATTGCATTGAATCTGTATAGCACTTTAGGTAGTATAGCCATTTTGACAATTTTAATTCTGCCTATCTAGGATCATGGGAGATCTTTCCATCTTCTAAGGTTTTGTTTAATTTCTTTCTTTAGTGTTCTGTAGTTTTCATTGTAGAGGTCTTTCACCTCTTTTGTGAGATTGATTCCCAAGTATTTTATTTTTTTGATGCTATTGTGAATGGGTAGTTTTCCTAATTTATCTTTCTGAAGATTCATCACTTATGTATAAAAATGCATTGGATTTATGAGCATTGATTTTGTAACCTGCTACCTTACTGAATTCACTTATGAGTTCTAAAAGTTTTCTGGTGGAATTTCCTGGTTCCTCTAAATATATAATCATGTCATCAGCAAACAGGGATAGTTTGAGTTCTTCTTTTCCTATTCGTATCCCTTTAATTTCTTTGGTTTGTCTGATTGCTCTGGCTAGAGTCTCAAGGACGATGTTGAATAGAAGTGGTGAAAGAGGGCATCCCTGCCTTGTTCCAGTTTTTAGGGGGAACGCTTTCAGTTTTTCACCATTTAGAATGATATTAGCCATGGGCTTAGCGTAGATTGCCTTTATAATGTTAAGGAATGTTCCCACTACCCCAATTTTTTCTAGTGTTTTGAGCATGAATGGATGCTGTATTTTATCGAATGCTTTTTCTGCATCTATTGAAATAATCATGTGATTCTTAACTTTAAGTCTGTTGATATGGTGAATGACATTTATTGATTTCCGAATGTTGAACCAACCTTGCATCCCTGGGATAAAACCCACTTGATCGTGGTGCACTATCTTTTTAATATATATTTGTATGCGATTTGCTAAAATTTTGTTGAGAATTTTTGCGTCGATGTTCATTAAGGATATTGGTCTGAAATTTTCTTTCCTCGATGTGTCTCTGTCTGGTTTAGGTATCAGGGTGATATTGGCTTCATAGAACGAGTTTGGGAGGGTTCCCTCCTCTTCTATTTCATGGAATAATTTGAGGAGTATTGGAATGAGCTCTTCTTTAAAGGTTTTGGAGAACTCGGCTGAGAACCCTTTTGGTCCTGGACTTTTCTTTGTTGGTAGGCTTTTGATGACCTCTTCTATTTCATTGCTTGAAATTGGTTTATTTAAGTTATGTATGTCCTCCTCGTTCATTTTAGGTAATTCATATGTCTCTAGAAACTTGTTGATGCCTTCGAGGTTTTCTGTTTTGTTGGAGTATAGATTTTCAAAATAGCTTCTCATTATGTTTTGTATTTCACTCGTGTCTGTTGTGATGTTTCCTTGTTCATTCCGAATTTTAGTAATTTGAGTTTTCTCCCTCTTTCTCTTTGTTAGTGTGGCTAAGGGTTTATCAATTTTATTTATTTTTTCAAAGAACCAACTATTTATTTTGTTAATTTTTCCAATTGTTTCTTTTGTTTCGATTTCATTGATTTCGGCTCTGATTTTAACTATTTCCTGTCTTCTACTACTTTTGGTATTGGTCTGCTCTTCTTTTTCTAGCGCTTTGAGCTGCAGTGTTAAGTCGTTTATTTGTTGTTTTCTACTTCTTTTTTGAATGCGCCCCATGAAATAAATCTTCCTCTAAGTACTGCTTTCATAGTGTCCCAGAGATTTTGATATGATGTGTCTTTGTTCTCGTTTACTTCTAAGAATTTTTTTATTTCCCTCCTGATGTCTTCTGTTATCCATTCATCATATAATAGTGTATTATTTAATCTCCAGGTATTGGAGAATTTTCTGTTTTTTATTCTGTCATTTATTTCTAATTTCAATCCATTATGATCTGAATCCATTATGATGTTGTTGAGATCTATAGTCTCTTTATTCAATTTTTGATTGGACGATCTATCCAGTGGTGAGAGAGGTGTGTTAAAATCACCTAGTATTATTGTGTTGTGGTCTATTTGATTTCTGGAATTGAGAAGGATTTGTTTGACGTACGTGGATGAGCCAATGTTTGGGGCATAGATATTTATGATTGTTATGTCTTGCTGATTTATGCTTCCCTTAAGCAGCACGTAATGTCCTTCTTTATCCCTTCTGACTAGTTTTGGTTTGAAGTCCACATTATCTGAAAATGAGGATGGATACTCCAGCTTTTTTGCTGTGTCCGTGTGCATGGTATGTTTTTCCCCATCCTTTCACCTTTAGTCTATGGGTGTCTCTTTCTATGAGATGAGTCTCTTGCAGGCAGCATATTGTTGGATTTTTCTTTTTAATCCAATCTGCCAGTCTGTGTCTTTTGATTGATGAATTCAGGCCATTAACATTCAGGGTTATTATCGTGATATGATTTGTATTCCCAGTCAGTTGACTCATATTTGTTTTTGACATGATTTGGTTTCTCCTTTATTTGGCTATTCCTTTAGGCTAGCGCCTCCTGTTGCTGATTTGCATCATTGTTTTTCATCTCTTCCTCATGGAATATTTTGCTGAGAATGTTCTGTAATGCTGGCTTTCTTTTTGTAAATTCCTTTAGCTTTTGTTTATCATGGAAGGATCTTATTTCATCGTCAAATTTGAAGGTAAGTTTTGCTGGGTATAAGATTCTTGGTTGGCATCCATTTTCTTTCAGGGCTTGGTATATGTTGTTCCAGGCCCTTCTAGCTTTTAGGGTCTGGATTGAAAAATCTGCTGATATTCTTATTGGTTTCCCTCTGAATGTAATTTGATTCTTTTCTCTCTCGGCCTTTAAAATTCTGTCTTTATTTTGTATGTTAGTTATTTTCATAATAATGTGCCTTGGTGTGGGTCTGTTGTAATTTTGTATGTTTGGAGTTCTATAAGCCTCTTGTACTTGGTTTTCCATTTCATTCTTCAGATTTGGGAAATTTTCTGTTATTATTTCATTGAATAGATTGTTCATTCCTTTGGTTTGTTTCTCTAAGCCTTCCTCAATCCCAATAATTCTTAAATTTGGCCTTTTCATGATATCCCATAATTCTTGTAGATTCTGTTCATGATTTCTTACCATCTTTTCTGTTTGGCCAACTTTGCTTTCAAGATTAAATAATTTGTCTTCAATGTCTGAGGTTCTGTGTTCCAGGTGTTCTATCCTATTGGTTATGCTTTCTGTGGAGTTTTTAACTTGGTTTATTGTTTCCTTCTTTTCAAGTATTTCAGTTTTTTTTTTTTCAGTATCTCTAACTCTTTATTGAAATGATCTCTTGCTTCCCGTATTTGGTCTTTTAACTGTTGATTGGTGTGATCATTTAATGCCTGCATTTGCTCTTTCATCTCCTCCTTCAATGCCTGCATTTGCTCTGTCTTCTCCTCATTAGCTTCCCTGATCATTTTAATTATGTACATTCTGAACTCCCTTTCTGACATTTCTTCTGCTGTGCTGTCATTGGGTTTTATTGATGTAGTATCTAGGTTTGTTTGGGACATTTTCTTCCCTTGTTTTCTCATATTGGTCAGCTGTCAGTGGGACCCTGAGATATTGCAGTTTTCCGCTATTGGCTTATAGTGTCCCGGTAGATTTCCAGTGTATCACCTCCCAGCCTTCAGTAGCCTGATGTCTTGGAGGAATCTGATAATGCAGCACATCTGAAGAAAACTGCCCCTAGGCCCCTACTGGTTCCACAGTTTGGAACTGGCTCTGTGCGGAAAGGCTCTCACTGTGGGCCTGCACCGTGCAGCTGGCCATGTGGGAGGAGCCCACTGCCGGAGTGTGGAAGGCTACCTTGGGAAGACTCTAGCTGCCTGCCCGACTCTGATAATCCACCTCTATCTGGGCCTGCCACCCAGGCTGAGCTTTACCCAGTGGGCAGACTCACCTGTGGCTCTATTTCAGTCCGAGTCTCTCAATGCCTCCCCTTCTTGACTCCTGGGTTCTGGAGCGACTGGGGGTGCAGTCACTCTCTAGGCCGCCATCTTGGATCACCCCATGAAGAGAGCCTGCGGCTGGAGTGGGCAGAGCCGCCTGAAGAGGTCTCTGACTGCCCTGCCCTGATACCAGAGGCTGCTTGCGGATCGAAGCTCTCCGTCGGTTCGGTGGCTTGTGGCTGGTTCTATGTAGAAATCCTCTCACTTGGCGGTCTGCTCCGAGAAGCTAGCCTTGAAAGGCACCTCCCACCGCAGTGGTCCAGGCTACTTGGGGAGGTCTCTGGCTGCCCTATTCTGGTCCCTGAAGCTGCTTGCATGCCGGAATACGCTGCGCTGCACTGGCTCCGGGACTCAGAGCTTGTTCTGGTCAGAAAGGCTCTCACTAGTGGGCCAGTTCCGTTCCGAGAACCTGGAGAAGCTGGCTGTGTGGGCGGGCCCCACCGCCGGAGTGCACAGGGCTGCCTGTGGATGACTCTAGCTGCCCTGCCCGGCTCCGATAAGCCACCTCTATCTGGGCCTGCCACCCGGTCCGAGCTTTACCCAGTAGGCAGACTCACCTGTGGCTCTATTTCAGTCCGAGTCTCTCAATGCCTCCCCTTCTTAACTCCTGGGTTCTGGAGCGACTGGGGGTGCAGTCACCCTCTAGGCTGCCATCTTGGATCGCTCCGTGAAGAGAGCCTGCGGCTGGAGTGGGCAGAGCCGCCTGAAGAGGTCTCTGGCTGCCCTGCCCTGATCCCAGAGGCTGCTTGCGGATCAAAGCTCTCCGTTGGTTCAGGGGCTTGTGGCTGTTTCTATGTAGAAAACCTCTCACTCAGAATCCTTCATCTCTAACAGTATCTGCTCTGATTTTCCTCTGAGAATTCTGATTTCGGTGGTCAATGGAATTACTGGCATCTTGGAGAACTTTAGCAGAGGAATTGGTTTTGTACATTTCCCCTTTCAGTCTGTTGACAAAGAGTAGCTTTGCAGAAGGTTTGGCAATAAGAGGTTTTCATTTAGCAAGGATTTCACTCTTTCAGTTCGGTACCATTTCTGGTGTTAATTTCATGAGTTCCATATTTTCCATACTGTGTCAGCGTCCTAACTTGGGGTGTGCACCATATAAACTGTTATCAATCTCAATATTTTCAGACATTATGGAATTATTTGTGCTATAGCTTAGACCAAGAACCATTTGAATATCTGAGAGATTAAGTCATGCTGTTAGTTCAAGAGAGGTTCTCCAACCTTTCTTGAAATTTCCAAGTGCTTTTCAGCAAATGCATTGCTTGATCATGATTTCCAAGAGCAATGTATGCATTTCCTAAGCTCCAACATACTCTTCCTTCACCAATTCTATCTTTTAGCTCTTGAGCAATTGTTAAGTGCTTCAGATGATAGTCAATGGCTTTCACATAGACCTGAAGTAAAGTATATGTGTTTTCAAAGCTATAACAGGACAGTGCTTCTACAGCTCTGTCTTTAAGCTGTCAAGCCAATAGTAGTGTCTTCTTGTAATATTCAGAAGCAGTTTCAAATTCACCAAGAAAAATATATGCATTTCCAAGGTTGCTATATGCTCTTCTTTCAGCTGCTTTATCTCCAAATTCCTTTGCATTAAGGAAGGCGCTGTTAATGAGATATAACTGCATCTCTGAAGTTACCAAGGAGATAATGTGTATTTTCAAGATTTCCAAAGGCTCATCCTTGGGCTGCTAAGTAACCCAAAGCAGTTACTAATGATAGAATTTCCTCATAAAAATCCACAGCTGCCTGCAGAGCACTTCTCACTTCTTCTGAAAATTCTCCTACATTCTGGGAAGCAGGGCAACCAAAACTCTTCCCTTTGGCATGATACACATTCCAAGATTTTAAAGTGTTCTTGCCTCTCCCACCTTGTCATTAAGCTCTCTGGAAATATCCAGATGTCACTGACAACAAACTATAGCTTCATCAAAATTCCTAAGATCTTTTAAGGTGTTTCCCAGATTGTCACTAGTTTGGCTTCTCCCAGCTGGTCTCCAATAGTCCTTGGAAGAGTTAAATCACAATGGTGGTATTCCAAAGCTTTGGCATAATCATGCAAATAGAAATAAGAATTCCCAGCTGGCTGTAAATAGCACTAAGTGTTTTTAGATCTTCAGTTCCAACCTGAACTGCAGCTTCAAAAAATGACACACCAGCATGGCATGCTCCTGATTTACACAGACGTTCCCCTTCCAAGGCCAGTTCTAGGCAAGAAGCTTCCATTCTCTAATGAACATGAAAAGAATGGTCTTCCCTCATGCTTATCAAATTTTCCTCCATCGAGTCATATTATAAGCTCCAGAGGACCAGCGAGTACCTAGTGCGGTGGGCACCCCAGAGCTGCAGCAGCGGCCCCAGGCAACAGACAGGGGCTCAGGGTGCCTCCCTCAGGTGGGTCCACACATCGCTGAGGGTGAGCCAGGCAGGGGCACTGGGGGAGGCTGGCACATGCCCCTGTTCCCAACAGCTCACTTTTAAAAGAACAATGCATCAGTGTTTATGGAGTAACAGCCCTCTACCTCATGGTCTTTTAGAATATATTCCTCCTATTTTTGATACTGAAGATTGAATTGATGGGTAATCAACCTCTGAGCTACATCTCCAGTCCCTTTTACTGTAATTCTGAGGTAGTACCTAAGTTTGTTTCAAAGGGACTCATTTAGTTGCTGAGGCTGGTCTTGAACTTGCTGCCCTCCAGTGTCGTCCTTCAAGTCTCTGGGATTATAGGCAGGCACCACTCTGCCTGGCATATGGCCCAGAATTTTTAAAGGTAAATGTACAAGTTTAGAATATTCACTTTTTTGTTTTGTTTCTTTATTTTTAGTTTTACAAACTGCATTTTGATTCATTGTACACAAGAGGGGTACAACTTTTCATTTCTATGGTAGTACACACTGTAGATGAACACAATTCATGTAATCATATATGTACACAGGGTAATGATGTCTGTTGCAGTTCACTCTCTCTCTTTCACCCACCCACTACCATCCTATTTCCCTCTACACAATCTAAAGTTTCTCCATTCTCCTCTTACCCTCCAAAACCCCCTGTTATGTATCATCATCCACTTATCAGAGAAAATATTCAGCTTTTATTTGAGGGGGATTTGTTTATTTTACTTAGCACATTATTCTCCAATTCTATTCTTTTAACTGCAAATGCGATAATTTTATTCTCCCTTATAATTAAGTAATATTCCAATATACCACAGTTTGTTAATTCATTAATTTATTGAAGGACATCTAGGTTAGTTCCACAATCTAGTTATTGTGAATAGAGCAGCTATAAACATTGTTGTGACTGTGCCACTGTAGTATGCTGATCTTAATTCTTTTTGGCATAAACTAAGGAGTGAAATACCTGGGTCAAAAATGAGCCCATTCCAAGTTTTTAGAGGAATCTCCATAGTGCTTTCCAGAGCAACTGCACCAATTTGCAACTCCACCAGCAACACATGAGTGTGCCTTTTTCCCCACATCCGTGCCAACACACACTGCTTGTATTCTTGACAATAGCTATTCTAATTGGAGTGAGATAAAATCTTTGCCTTTCTCTAATTACTAGAGATGAAGAACACTTTTTTCATATATTTGTCAATCACTTATTTATTTTCTTCTGTGAAGTGTCTGTCCAGTTAGTTAGCCCAATTATTGATTGAGTTCTTTGTGTTATTGTTGTAAAATTTTTTAAGTTCTTCATAAATTTTGGAGATTAGTGCTGTATCTGAAGTGCCTGTGGAAAAGATTTTCTCCCATTCCTTAGGATCTCTTTTCACAATCTTGTTTTTGCTGAGCAAGAGCTTTATAGTTTGAGTCCATTCCATTTATTGATTCTTGCTCTTATTTCTTGCTCTCTGGGAGTCTTGTAGGAAGTCTTGTCCTAAGCCAACATGATGAAGATTTGGGTCTACTTTTTCTTCTATTTGGTGCAGGGTCATAAGGGCTGGTCACTGTTGGGTCAGGAGTCCCGAAGGTCAGAATATTCACTTTTTTGCAAACAGAATTGAATATCTAGAATGAGTAAAATCACAATAAGTACAAAATTTTAAAAGCTACAGAATGCCCTACATATCACCAAAATCATTAAAATACAATTTGCATAAGTGCCAGAAAGACCCCATAATACTTTTTCTTATAATCTTCAAATATATAGTGAGTGCTCAATTCTTAGTAGGTATTGCTTATTTTTTGCCCCTATGTTTTTATATAATCTTGCTAGATTGAATAAATCCATGTGGATGGCAACAGAAAACAAAAATAGCCTCTCCCATGTGCAGTCAAATTTATATATCTTCACGACACCAGGGTCTTGGAAAGGGCACTACTGGGCACTGTTAGCCAGTGCTCCTTAGGGGCCCTCAATATGTTCTCAAAGTACAGGGCTCCTTTTTGCTGCATTTAACCCTTGTCTCCCTTCTATCAAAGTGAGAGAAGGGGACAAAGGTGAGACTAGGGTTAGATGTAGTTCCTAATACATCTGCTCCACTTGGCTGCTGTCATCAGGCCTCAGTTTCCCCACTTTTCTTTTTCTGCTTAGACTTGTGCAGGGTGGTATGTAAAGGTTAATTGGGGTCCAGCTATAAAGGTTAATGGGAGAGTTAATAAAGAGGCAAGCACACAGGATGGCAAACAGCAAGAAGTAGCTCTCATCAGAAAGTCAGTCCAGTTTATTAATCTATTCCAGGGTCACATAATGTTACACTAGGTTACATACTTTGTTCATGTACAGATCACATAACTTGCTTGCTTCTTAGAGTCCACTAGGACCAAAAGATATTATAATAAGATGATATCTCCATGCCTCAAGGACCAAGGAGTTGCAGAGTATTTCTAATTCATTCAAACAGAGCACCTATTGTGACCTGAGGTGTTTGCTCAACTGAAAGGAGTTTTGCTCCTCTTTACATTGACTGATCTGAAATCCATACAACTCCCCTTTTTTTTGTTTCATATGGCCTTTACAATAAACATGACTAGTCTTCTGTTCAAGGAAGGTGGAGGGAGAATGCAAGGCAAACATTGGCAAAACCAAGCAGAGTATAATAAGGCAAATATCAGTAAACATTCTCCAATGAAAAGCTCTTTGATCTATATAAAATTTTGTAGCCATAAGTTTAACCAATCTAATAAATTCCCTTTTCCATCATCTTGTTGCACTGTTTTACAATGTCCTTAATATGATCCAATTCCCTTTAAATGAGGTTACTATTATAGGTTAAATGGAAACAACACATATTATTAAATTCTGGCAACCCTTATGATGTAATATCAGAAAATAATCAATAGCTGCCATATTATCAAGAATAGATTGATGATACAAATATCAAAAGAATTAACAATTTTTGCTAAGTACTGGGGCACCACCAACAAGGATACAATAACACAGAAATAACACAATAACAGTCAGCATAGTGGTGGAATTCTGGGTAAGTTTGGCGAACAGAACTGTAACCAAATTTCCCAGGGTACATTCTGAATCCATCTGGATTAGCAAATGTTGAGCAGATGTTGTTAAAATTTTTATATCCCCCCAAGTCACTAGATGATTAGAAAACAGAGGGTTTATTGGACCTCTTGTTCCCATTGGATATTTCTTTTTGAATTAGGGTTCTCTTCATCCAGGGTCAAATAGAATTTGGGAATCAGATTGAGAAGTCCTTGATGCCAACTCATGATGATGGATGGATCTCACACATCTGGCAGAAATCCAGACAGGACCTGTAGGAGTAATAACAGCAGCATATCCCCTTTACCATGTAATTAAAGGTGCAGTGTCTTTTAATTGAATATGGTGGAAATTGGTATTTTACCTAAATCATTGGTAGGGGTTCTTTAGGGGAAAGACAGAGGACCAATGATGTGTATTATCTTCATTCTGTATATTAAGAGCTTTTCTTGTGAACATGGCAATATTGAGAGCATTATTAACATGAGCAAGACTATGTTCCCTTTTTTGTTTTCTTTTAAAAGGTACATTTTAAGTGTGTGATGTGCATGTTCAACTAAAGCCTGCCCTGTAGGATTGTGAGAAATTCCATGGATTAGAATTTTATTCCACTGATTATAAAACTTAGCAAAGGAGTTAGAAATACAAGTAGGGGCATTCTCAGTTTTAAATGATGTGGTTTGCCCATCGGGGCAGTGCAAAGGAGTATATGAGAGATACAGACTGAGACCTTCTCTGAACAATGTGCACTGGCTCATATAACACCTGGGGATGTATCTGTGGTAACATGGAAAAAGAAATAGGGGTGAAAAGGAGGACAATGAGTTATATTTATCTGTCAAAGGGCATTATAATATAAACCTTGAGGGTTTACCATTTCCCAAGTGGGGAAACAAAAGGGTTTAAAATGAGAGCAATTTTTAACAGTGATATAGGCCTGTTGAGAGGAAATAAAAAATTATTTCATTAAAAAATGAATATTTTGATAAAAAAAGTGTGATGCCATGGCATCTAAAAAGAGAGAATAAAGTGATTTTATAGCAGCATCAGCATAATCTTTTTCTTCAGTGAGTTGTCCAGAAATCTTAGTGTGGCTCTATATGAGGAAGAAATATTGGAGCTGTATAATACTGTAAAAGAGATTGAAGAGTGAAAAGCAGGGATAACAAATTACAGTTCAAATGAAGTGACCAAATTGCAGAAGAAACATGAGGTTATCAGTTTGGCTACATACTGAGAATCTGTAATGATATTTAATGTTGTGGGAAACTTATGAAGAACCAAAATAATTGCAGCTAATTTTGCTCACTGAGGAGAAGCTTGAGGCAACATGTAATAATCAGTCCTTTTTTTATCAGTGAATATAGATAATAATCTTGTTGTGTTCCTCCATCAGTATAGACAGTAATACCACTGTAAAATGGAATGGAGGAGATTATAGAAGGAGCATGAGAGACTTGACACAAGGAAAGGCATTCATCCTAAGGTGAATGGAAATAAATAGTAGTTAAAAATTTAGTTAAAACAGCTTGAGAATATGAAGAAAATTGTAAATACTGTAAAAGTTAAGTCTTTCTATAAGTAGCATAACGAACATGAATATCTGTTCCTGTAAGAGATAAAATATGACAACTATCTGAGATCAATTGAACATATATATCAGAATAAGGGAGAACATTTTGAGGAGAATATGACCACTGTATTACATACAAGATTTGATGATGCAGTAAAGGCATAAGGCTTTCCTGTAAAGATTATTAGAGATAAAAGAACACTGAGTGTTGGGATCTCTCTATAAGGACTGTAAATAACTTCGCATTAACATGCTGAAGAGTTGCAGTGAGTGAAGGAGTTAACTGAAAAAAATGGTGGGATTATGTTGTTTTCTCAACAGCTAAAAAAAGTGACAACATATCAGTAGCTAAAGAAATATAAGGTGGATCCCAATTAAAATGTCTTAATAGTTGCTGTAAATTAACTAAGAAGATTTTGGAAGAAAGAGATTTACAAAGAATGGAATAAAATTGGAGTATTTTATGTCCTAATTAGTTAATAGGGAGTTGTCATTGATTTTTTTTCTGTGGCCACATAGAGGTCAGATTGTAATAGAATGTGTTGTAATTTAGTTAAAGTGTGTTCTATAAGTATTGACCCAGCTATCAAAATTTCATTCATGTAATCATAAACAAGAACATGTGGGAATAATTGTCAGAAACACTGAAGAGGATTATTCACAAAATGTTGATATAATGTGGGTATAATGAACATACCTTGAGGAATAACTTACCACTAATATTTATCAGCAGGCTTATGATGGTTGAAAACAGGAACTGTGAAGGCAAGTTTTGCTTGATCATCAGGAAAGAGAGGAATAGTAACAACAAAAGTCTTTTAAGTCTATTACATATAAATAAAAATCTTGAAAAATTAAATTAGGATTAGGCAATCAATCCACCTTGAAGTAGACCCATATGTTGTAGATATTTGTTAATTTCTCTTAAATCTTATAATAATCTCCATTTCTTTGATTTCTTGTTTATGATAAAAATGGGTGTATTCCATGGACTGGTAGAAGGTTCATATGTCCCAATTTTAACTGATCTTGAATGAGAGCCTCTGCAGCTGCCACCTTCTCCTTAGACAATGGCCATTGTTCTACCCAGACAGGAGTGGTAACCTTTCAATTTAATGACAAGGTGGTCCTTTCCACAGAGACCCCTATAAAAAAGGTGACCCCACAGGCATTTGTAATGTGTGCAAGATGTTTTTGCCCCTTATAGGAAAGTTGATAGCCATAATGTAGAGTTGAATGTGAGTAATAACTTGTGGGTTGGAAGGGGTGAAGAATTGCAACCATAGAGAACTTTTAATCACCTGTTTATTATTTACCCCAATACCCCAAATTGGGATGGCCCTCTGAAAGAGCCATGCAGGAGGCCACCTTGAGACAGGAATGACTGCTACATCAGCACTGGTGTCTCATAACCCTGTGATTCACTGCCCATTTTCAAAAAGGGTTATTTTTCCTCTATTTTCAGTAATCGGTAAACATGCTCCTACAATACTATAACCAAATCCCGTATTTCCTCTTTCATCTAGGGGTTGTTAGGCAGTAATATAAGGAATGACAATTAATTGAGCTATGGAGGATCCCTTGAGAAGGATTAAAGGCATATGAGACCAAACTTGAATGTATATTACACCAGTGTAATCAGAATCAATCACTTCAGGAATTATAAATTTTCCTTCTTTAGCACTGTGAGAGTGTGGCAAAATTAAGTCAATGTTACCTTTAGGTAGAGGTCCTTGAGTTTGGGTAAGAATTTTATTAACTTCCCCATGGAGACATATTTGAGTATCCTCAGTAGTAAATAAATCTAACCCTGTGATCCCTCTAGTAGCATAAAAGGATTTGTGGAAGGAGCTTCTGTTTGAACTGGAAACATTTGTGAAGGAGACATCTGCATCTGCAGATGAGAAGGGTTCCTCCTCCTTTGGTCTTGGGTCAGAGGTGACCCATAATTAGGTTTCCTGATATACCTGTTTTATATCTGCATTGATAAGCCAAATGAAATACTTTATGACAGATTGGACATTTCTGAATGAACTGTTATTGCAGCCTCCCCCTTTTTTTATCTTTCAGACCTTTTGAAGATGATCAGGTTTTTTACAATTGTAATAAAGTTTATCAAAGCCATGTCCACTCCTGGGAACTTGGGTGGGTGCAACCAAACTCTCTGGTCTGGTGAGGGGTGAAGGGGGATTGGAAAATAAAGATTCACAGGCAGACCTTGAAGATTAAGCTGGGATCAGGTGGAGCTCTGCTCTCTGATGGGGATGCAGCTCTAAAGAGTCATGCCTGCAATGTTTATTTATATATATCTCATTATCAGGTTAAAGACTATGCAATTCTTTCTATTCAGGAAAGTTACAGAAATTAGGACATCCTGTGTTGTTTTTCTGTAGTTGCAATTCATAGTTGGAAAGTGCAATGATAGGAGCTTTGTGTAGCTCTCAAAAAAGTCCATTTTAAAATTTACTATAAGGCAGGCAGAAAACTGGAAAGCAGAGCTGGTGAAACAGTGTGGTTTTCTAGCATAAGAATTTCTTCCTTTCCTGGAGTTGTGTATGTGAGATGAAGTTCAGAGATAATAGGACTCTTGCACAGAGCCTGCTCATGCAAGTCATTGCCACAGCAGCTAAGTATCCTGTGCCCTTGCACGGAAACATTCCCAGGCTCTGGGCATGCCACAGCTATGAGGTTATCAAAGACACCCAATCTCAGTCACTGCTCTCCTATCCTCTATCATGGCTCTACACAGGTGGGGTTGGGCCCCATGGTGCCTATTGTTGTTAGGAATGAAAAAAACATTTGTATCAATTTCTCATTAACAGTTACACCAACTTTGCATGTCAGTACCAAGCACAGAGACTGTGGGTGGGTGCAGGGCACTTCCCTGGTTACATGCAGGGACAAACCTGCATGCTCTGGGTCCAAGACCCACAGAATTCCCTCACCCTGCCTTACCTCTCTGGGTTCCACATGACCCATAGCTCCTGGTCACCCTGTCCTCGCAAGCCAGGCCTGCAAGCCCCGTCCTGAGCGTGTCCTGAGCTGCAGCTGTCTGCAGTGTCCAACCCAATTCCCTAGCTCCAAGCCTGCGTTGGAAGGTGCCAGATCAGCACAAAATTGCAGGCAGGTGGGAGGGGTTGAGTCTGGGCCTGACTCACCTCTCTGGGCCATCTGCTTCAGCACAAGTGGCACGAGTGAAGGGACCCTGAATGGGGAGTGCTGACTGCTGCCTAGGGCTAGGTGACAGCGAGCCAGCGCTCTTTCTTCTCAGGGTTAGTCAGGGTGGGAGCAGGTTGCTGGTGACCACCAGGAATGGCCAGGCAACTGGATCTCCTGCAGGGCAGCCACTGTGTCCCTTCCCACTTGGCACCAGGGCACAGGGTCCTCAGTGGTTGATACAGCATGGCGCATCCCAAACTAGTGGACTGGGAAGACTTCAGGAACTCTGCCCACAGTGACCCGGGGCCAAAACCTGGGATGCTGGTGCAAGTTGGTGGGTGGCAAAATTCAGCCCTGGTGGTGGCAGATGTTGGGTCCTGCTGGCACTTCAACTACTATTGTTCTGGGAGCCCTTGAAAGTCAGTGTGTGGTTGACACTGGCACCACCGGGGGCTTGGGCCTGTTTGTGGGCCAGGCTCTGTGGATGGGGGTGGGGTTCACAGGGAGGGGCATCACCTGAGTGGCATATGGTGGGTGTAGGTCAAGTAGACTCTCCATCCAGGGTGGTCTCCGGGGTGTAACATCAAAAAATTGGTGAGCATGAACTTCTGGGTCCCCACATTTTCCTTGAAGTCACCGGATGCATTGCTAGGTCTGGAGGCCATGGGTTGTTTAATGTGGTGTGCCTTTAATCCTCGAGGCATCCACAAGAGGAAAATTGAGCTAGTGAGTGTGTGTCATGTTGTTGCTTTTTTTCCCCCTTAATCAAAGTCATGAAAAACCTTTAAAGCCATTACCTTGCCCTCTGCTCCTTCAAACAATGTTGGAGACCCATCCCATTATTCTAATAGTGGATTGATTACTGTCTGAGTCTTAGCACCTGCAGACTTGTTATCTAAGAATGACTGACATTTGGTGAACTTTAAATGTCAAGTGCCAGTCACAGTGACCCACCCTTTCAGTTCTCTCCACTGGACCCTGTCCTCAATGTCCCCCAAGGCCTGATTCCCAATCTCAAGTGGGTGTTGTGTAATCTCTGGAGCAAAACTTTCAGTTTCTGCAGCTTTGCCAGTTCACTGTTTCTCCCCCTGTTGACATCTATTTAGAAAATGGAGGTGGGCTCTAAAATAGGGAAGGAGGATCTGCTGATTTCAAATGACCTTTTGGAAATGGAGATGCAATCTCTTGTGCAAGAGCTTTCCAACCTAAATCTGAATTTCCCACCTAAACTTTACCAAGCCTGCTACATAGCATCTTCTTTCACAGAAGTATACTCTTAAAAAAAAGTTAATACTTCTCTTTGATGGGGTCTTGGAAATGTATAAGTGAACTTGTTTTGCTGCTAGTTGTTTTAGAAAAATTAACTGTAGAATATTCATCAACTGTTTTCTGAAATACTAAGAAACTGCTTACTGCGGTTTAATGGAAATTACCAGCATTGGCTCTGTTCTGTGTCAGGGTGAAGGTGATTTAGGTGAGTCAGTGATTTTCATTTGATAACATTTTAAAGGTTTGAACTCAATTTTGGTCAGATAGCTTGACAACATAACTTTTAAATTAAAGTTTATCTTATGTTTTGCAATTGTTTTCCTCCCTCAGGCTTTCATAAATGCCTCCTTTTGTGTTTTACCCCACAAAAACAAATTGCTCTACTTCTAGTTAACTCTTCTATTACTTGTAAAAAGATTATTTCATGTATCTGTGATTTTTGCTTGATAATTTAGTCTGTGAGAAAGTAATTGAATCATTTTGTAAAATATAATCTGTGGATTGAATAATTCATAGTTATTCTTGGATTCACCATAATTAAAGGAACAATTTTTTTTAATATTTTCCTCTATCATTACAAGCTCCATTAAAATATGAAGTGTTAAATATTTTCAAGTATATTTTATTGTTTTCCTCCTGAACTTCTAAAGGAAGACATGATTTCAACTTCATTAATATATGGAAAAAATGTTCGTGTGTTTTTCATGTGAACATGTGCACTGTGAAGTAGTACCAAAATGTATAACTAACTTGAGGAAAACAATATTTACTGAGAATAACATGGATGTACAACCAGTTTTGTTCCTGGAAGACATTTTTACAAACTATCTAGAAAGTACTTTTTGTGATTATTGTTTAATCTTTTTCATTTTTTATGCTTGTTTTACCAGACCTCTAAGGAAAATTTGGATAATTTTAGAGTGATAATCATTTGTATATTGGTTCAGTATGGTTCAATCATTTAAAGTTTTATTTTTTCAATTAGGATAATTTTATTCTTAAACAATTGTAGATTTATAGGAAGTTGTGTTAAGAAAAAGAGAGACATCATCTGCTCACTTTATATAGAACTCCCTCCCAGGGTTCACACTGTGACATTAAAGATGATAGAGCTCAGGTATAGACCATTTCCATATCAAATGCTCCTCATGCTGACCTCTGAGCCACACCTATTTTCTCCTGCTGCCCTCCCCACTACCCATGGCCACCATCAAGCCTTTTCTATTTTTATGAATTCATTCTTTGAAGAATGTTTTACAAACAAATATACTATGGAACATTTACTGATTAAAAAATATTATAATTCTTTGGTGAGTCATTCAGTTTGTTTTGTATATAATAAGGACTATACATATATAAGCATCACACTTGAAATCACCCAGAAACCACTCACACAAGAGATTTTATTGTATGGACAGGCAGAGTGCCTGACCACAAGGGTGAGAGAGAGAATGGCGGGGGAACCATTCTTAGGTAGTGAAATTTTATGGGTTAATAACAGTGTGACCAACGACTAATGAGAAAGTTTGAGGACTAGCAATCTGAACCAATAAATGACTAGGAAGTTCTCAGGCTAACAATCTAGGTTGTAAAACAGTGTGTAGAGAAAGAATAATGGTGGCAGCAAAATGGCAGATCTGATGCCTATATTCATCCCTTTTTGTTTTTATAGATACCAGGGGTGGGACAATGGTCTTTCTTCTGTAGCTTCTTCCTGCTGGTGAGGGTGAAGAGTTTTATTCCTGTAAAAAGAAAATTAGGGAGGGCTTAAGGTGGGAGCAGAGTTTTTGGAGTCAGAGGTGTCAGTAGTAAATTGCAGGCATCAGTTTTGTGTGTCAAGGGCTGGTAGTCTTGAAGGAGAAGCGGTTGATTGACTGATTGGTTGGTGAATTTGAGTATATGGTCTTGTAGGAACTTCTGTAGGCAATTTAGCAGGTGTGGTCCTGATTAGAAAGATCTGTAGGTCTTAAAATGACCAAGAATTTCTGACTCTAGCAGTTTCTCTTGATAGTTATCAGGCACTCCTGCCTGCCCAATAATCTCTTTTGTCATCTTCAGTCTTATCTCTTCTTTGGGTTAGCACAAATATACAGCTTAAGTTATATTTTACTATTGTTTCTTCTTTTAAATACCCAGGAATGGTTATGTTTTGGTTTTAACTGTTTTGCTAGGTGTTAAATATCAAGGTGGTCAAACAAACCTTGTTCTTATCTGCTGTTAAGAGTCAACTGAGTTTCCACAGGAGACAGTCATGGAGAACTTGAGTGCAGCTTATTAAATCCTTTAGTTCCATTTGCTAGGTAGAATCTCCTTGATGATGTGGCTTCCTTTGGAAACATCAGGAATGTCTCCCTTTTTCAATGACCCTCCTCTTTGCAGCAGGTGAAGTGATTGATTTTTCATCCTTTAGTCTCATTAATCTCCTTTATTGGGAGGTCATGTGGCCCAGAGTTACAAAGTTCCTTACAGAAGTTCTCTCCTTCCCTGGATTCAGGCTGACTCAGAGAGCAAATGTCAAATATTGGTTTTCTTAGCACCTGTATTTTAATGTAAATCTCTAAGGTTGATCTTAAGTATTCAACAAGCCAGTCTCACCAGTCATAAAGTAAATATACTGGGCTTTAACTTCAATGTTTATGACTTTACAGCCATTTATCCCCTTTTACTTAACTGGGGTCTGTATTATCTGTCCTCTACATGATGGCTTATTATCTGTAATTTAGGTTCTTTGTTCTTGAAGCAGTATTTCTTGAAAACATTAATTAGGCAGCAATTATAGAGTTTATAAGGAAAATAAAAATGAAATTAACAATAGTAAAAACATATTTAATTTGTGTAATAGGTGTCTTGAATTTTGGTGTACTATGTATTATATTTCCTGTTTGAGATTACAGTAATTGTACAATAAAAACCAATCTTTTGAATATAACTTTAAATGAGCTGAAGACTGACTTATTTTGGAGTCACTCTGATACATAGTAAGGTGGGTGGCAGAACCTTATCTCAGGTAAAGTGTGTCTTTTCAAAAATCTTAGTTAAAGTGTTCTAGTTCTGAAGCTAGTCTTTGCCTCCTCTTTAAACATCATTTTACAAAGATTACATCTGTTGTTTCCAGAGGCTACATGAGTGTAAATTAACATGATATGACATTACATCCAAAACATAAATGAAGGAGAAGCTTAGAGAGCTTTTAACTTTCCTTTTGTGTGGTAAAATGCTTTTTGTTTTTGTTTCATGATGTTAACCTTTAAATAAATCAGGCTCACACTAACTTTTATATTTAATACATTTACATTTAATTTTTTTATCTCAGAGTAAAAAGTAACATAAATTTTCTATATACCCTATTGATAACAGGTCCTGTTATAGAATATTAAATGATATAAATAAGTTCCCAGTAAAATTTACTATTCTTATAAGTTTAAAATTACCATTACAGACAAGTTTAGTTTAGAAAACAGCAGCTTGATAAATTTCCTGCTTTAAAAACATGTATACCTGAAAGATATGAACACATTTAATATACAAAGAAGAGTGGCCATTACACAATTACCTTGACATTTCTATGTTAACCAAGTTTGGCTTTAAAAAAAAATTCAGACTCTGTAACATAGTACAATACTCCAACTATTGTTGTTTAACCATCATTGTATAAACCCTAAATTTTAAGACTAATTGTTATAAAGAATAAAACTTAACAGACACAATGTTAAGAGCAAATTAGTATTTTCAAGAAATCCTTTATATTTTAACATATAGATTTAACATTGGTGTATATTAACCCATTAATATTTGACCTTAGGGGTAAACCTTAAATAGCTTTAACTGATTTTCTCACATACATCTAACCAACTTACTTACACACAAAGTTGTTGAAATTTGCCCTTTGCTTACACACAGACTTTCTTAGCACATACTTAGACCCTCATGTATTTCATAACACAGAGACTTTCTTACCCAGAAATATTTTTCCTTCTACTAAATATATTTCCATACTTAAAACCTCTTACATTCTTTCCTATCTGTTGACCCCTTTTCATTCACATTTTGAAACAATTCATGAAATTTTTGAATGTAGATAAACTACTCCATTTTAATAAGATAAAATATTTTTTATTTATAGTACTCTAATTGAAACACAATTGAACATTTGGATCCCCTTTGTATATAGAATTTTACCTGTTAGGACTTAACTCCTCGTAACCTTGTTTTCAGTAATGACACAAAGCAATTATAAACCCTTTTTATTTACCAAGCTGCCCCATGGAATTTAATGAGTTAAGAGTACTCAATGTTATTTAAGTTAGCATTTTAATTGTGTAAATTAATCAGATGTCTCTAACAAACACATTGGAGTAATCTCATATGTGTCAAATCTACTTATTTTACTGTAATAACCAAATATCAGACAAGTATATTGAACAGTATTTGCCATCTATTTTCTGTTGAAGGAAAGTCAT
The DNA here is from genome assembly GCA_020740815.1 of Sciurus niger. NCBI lineage: Eukaryota > Metazoa > Chordata > Mammalia > Rodentia > Sciuridae > Sciurus > Sciurus niger. The sequence goes on from JAHUXG010016843.1 coordinate 674,417, forward strand.
AGAAATAATGGATTAGACATTTTATAAACATCAACTTTTTATTAGTTTGGCCACCTAGAGAGGCTTGAGTTAATTCTAAACACATTTTACCTTCATTTGTTTACCCAATTTAAATTAAACCTTTTAAATTAAAGTGAATTAAAGGTATTTGCATCCATTTTCTAAATTTTAATTTCATGAGTGCTCATTATTTGTGTCAATTTTGATATCATGTGCATGATATTTTGATGCACATATATAGACAGACAACAAAATATCAAACATGATATACACATAACAAAATAAAAGGCATTGTAGTTTTTTGTAGGTGAAACTCCATTGCAATATTATAGATGTTTTAAAAACAAACTTTAGAGTTGAATAAAAAATAGAACTGGTCACAAAAACTTTAACTTAGGTATGTATGATCAAAATTGTGAGCTCAAAAAATATAATATTTAAGAAAAAAGCAAAATCTTAGAAGAAAAACTGTTAATGGTCATTAATTATAGTATGAGAGAGTGAGAACAAGACAGGCAGAAGGGGGAAGAGAGAAAGAGAGGGGGAGAGAGAGGTAGAGGGAGAAAAAGAGAGAGTCTTAAAAGCATTTTCCTGTCTTTCAGTCCAGAAGTTTAAAATGAACTCTTTTATTTTTTCTTCAGGTTGGTCCCTCACTGAGCCTGCTAGCTTACATTCCATTGCAAGGGAGATTACTGCCTAGGAATTTTTAACCCTTGTTAAGTTCTTAGCTTGGTTTGGTTGAACACGTGAGGGCTATTGCCAAATCCTTGAGGGAATATTTTCTAAGTTAATTGAGATCCACATCTGGTACCTTAAAGGTAAACAGAAATTGTGATTTAGAGTCTAGGGTGTATAGAAAAAGGCATCTTTTAAATCTAACATCATACATCTAGGTAAGATACTAAAATTTCTTAATGAAGTTTACAGAGTTTGGAGGTGAAGGAGCCTAGCCACTTCTCTATCTGGGAAATATCAGAGAGGGAGAAAGGAATATGGACTCTGAACTCTCCCTCCACACCAGCAAACTCCCATAGGAAAATTAGAACATGTGCTTGAGACCTCGTGGCAGGAGGACTGAGTAGCCATGGCAGAAATCAAAACAGAGCAGGGCAAAGGAGACAGAGGAGCAAGGTTCAGTGGGGCCTCTGCTGCAGGAAACCAATATGGGGGTAGGTCATTATCTGGGTCAAATCAGAGAAGGAGAAGGGATTAGTAGGGGAGAAGAAGCCAAAATAAGGTGTTCAGATTTGCAGGAAGAGCAAAGACTCACAGAAGTAGTATGCCATTAACGGCCATTTTGATTGATATTCTGAAGGATACTGTGGCCAAATATTATTACACAACTGAATAAGTTTTGGTGGCTGTAGGCAAGGTGAAGAGGTTTAAGATTATCTGTAGACACCCCAGCAGTGAATCTACTGGAATGGAGAACCCAGATCCCATGGTGGAGACTGATAAATAACCAAGTCAGCACCTCAGGCATCCCAAGGTCACAGACTAGTTAACTGGAGACAAGAAGGCAACACATGATGGGAGTTGTCACCCCCATCAGTGTGTGGCAGGCAATGGGCAAGGGGGTTAAGGACCTGGTGGCAGAAATTTTGAGAGAAAAACTAAAGAGGAGCCTCAACACAGAGAGGGACTCTCCACCATAAACATAAGGGATCCACCCATCAGATAAGGTCAACTAAAGGGGCCAATCATAATTGTAAAAGTCATGACCAGGGGAACCACCACTCCTCAACTGCCTCAAGGGCACTGGATGACCAATAGTCATGTCTCACTTCAGAAGAGGAGTTTTTAAATTGACCTATGGGAAACTTACCAATCTGAAGCTGGTTGTGGATATGCAATCAAGTGTCAGGACAAATGGAATGTGAGACCAGCATTAAAGGGTGTGGGGCAACAGATTGGATTCCACTCAGCTACATGGCAGTAGAAGAGCCAATCCAAATCATGGCACAAATTAAAGCACCCAGAAACCATTCCTGAGGTGGAAACACACACAAGCAGACAGGTTTTAAGCAGACAGGTAGAGTGTTTGCACACAAGGGTGTGAGAGAAAGAATGGCGGAAGAGCTATTGTTAGGAAGTAGAATTTTGTGAGTTAATAGCAATCTGACCAATGATTGATTAGAAAATTTGTGGGCTAACAATCTAGGTTGTAAATAGTGGGGGGAGGCAGAATAATGATGGCAGCAAAATGGCAGATCTGATGCCAATACCATCTATAAACAACTGAATACAACTCAGTAGGAAAAAGGAGGAAGAAAACACAGGACATATAATCCTCACAGGTGGGAGAGAAAACAGGAAGCTGAAAGACACAGCTGTTATAATTTTCTTAGATGAGGGGACAATAAACATGTTTCTCAAAGAACCAGAGAGCAAGGAGTTAGGTTTTGCAGGCTACATGGTCTCTTCCAAAACTGCTCATCCCTTCCCATAGAACTGGTGAAGAATCTCAGCCAAGATGTAAACCAATCAGTGATGTACTCCTGTAAATTTTTTACTGGAGAAAAACAAAACAGGCAGAGGGTGGGGACACTGGTAGATTTGCCTCTTGGGCAGTAGTTTGAGTAGAGTAGCAGTAGTAGTAACAAAAGAAGTAGAAAAGTAGTAGTAATTGTGATTTGCACATGCTGTTCAGAACAAAACTCCATTCTTGTAGGAAAGCAGAGGGAACATGATATGAATGGGCAATGAGCAATGCATGGCTCAGAACTGAGGCAGATGCAAAATTTAAAATGAGGTCTGGGAGACTCTAAACTTAATTTCATCTATGCCTTTATTGCCTCTAAAATTTTCACCTCATTATCCAGGAAATTGACAAGTGGAAGATTGTTGACCTCTCATCTATGCAGACATACTGATATTCTGCAGAAGGAGAACAAGTCATGAAGGCTAAGAGACTTTCTAAAAATCAATTGTTGAAAGCAAAATGAAATCTATCTCTTGGTTCCTGTGCACCACTACTATACATACTTCCAGTAATAAGAGCAGCAAATTTAGTATATGCAGAGCACTTATGAAGTGCTTTCAATGTCTCATTTCTTATTCATAACAGCCCTATTATAGAGACAAAACTGACTTCTCTGATCTACATGTAAGAAATGAAGCCCAAAACAATAACTTATTTGCCAAAAATCACACAAACAAGAGGAGGTGGAGCTGAGATATGAACCCTGGTTTGTTGTCTGAGTGCAGGTTCTGTCCCATCATACTGTACTGACTATGGCTTCCTGTTTACTTCACTGCACTTTAGGGCTTGAGAGTTGCATTACATCCCTAAGGAGTGCTCAGTAGTCTCTGCAATTTTGAAATTGTGATATGCTGAGCTTGGAGTGCACAGCATCATTAGGATTTAAGCAGTGACTATGCTGTCATCATAATAATCATCTATGGTCTTAAAGTAAGTTCTTAATACACTGCCTGCCCCCAATAACAGCTATAAATAGTTTCTACAGAAGTTCCCTTTTAGGAACCATCTGGTCTTTGGGAATAAAATGTTTTCTAAAAGTGTTAGCAGCTGTCGTGTTTCTTCTCCCATTCCCATTCTTTAAGCTCTTGAATAACTACAGATTCACAGTTTTAAGTAGTAATAATTCACAGATCCTGTGTTCCCTTTACAGAAGGCCTGAGGACCAGGCCTGTCAATCATTAGCTTACACTTCATGGGGGAATGTGGGTCTCCTTGTCCCAACATGCTGCATTTTCAGTTGTACCTCTTGGCTCTATTACCTCTTCTTACACCACATACATTTTTCTCATCATCATGGGCAAGACATCTGTGTACTGAGCATCCATGAGATCTTGGGTGTGTGCCTTAAACTTCCTAGTCAATCTTTCAAGATAAACTATTTTTTTAATTTCAGAAATGGAACAATGTGTCCTCTGACAGTCACATAATATCCTGACATGGCCTGGTTCACTCACATAATGCCCTCATTATAATCTCTTACACTCACATAATACCCTCATTGTGGCTTCTTACACTGATATGCTACAGTACTTTGGTCTCTGACATTCATATAATATCCTTACTTGGCCTCTGACACTCACATAACATCCTCACCATGGCCTATCACACATAGTATTTTTACTAACTTCTGACACTCAACTAATGCCCTCACTGGGGCTTCTCACTCTCACATATTATGCTCAATGTGACATCTGACATTCACATAATACCCTACTGTGGCTTTTAACATTCACATAATATCCTTACTTGGCCTCTGACACTCACAAAATATTCTCACTCTCATGTTGACATTCATATAATATCATCACTGTGACCTTGACAGTCACATATCACTATGGCCCCTGCCACTGAAAAAGTATACTCACTGTGGCATCTTATGCTCTCAACTAGACTTATAATATTCACATATATTCATATATTTATTCAGAATAACCCCTGAGATTGAAAATTTTTCCTAACTGTGGCGTCTGACATTTAAAAAATATCTTCTCATTTACAAAATGTCTTTCACATATTGCACTCACTGTCAACATGAGTTCCTCACATAAAACACTCAGTGTGACATCAAACACTCATGTAATACCATGCTGTGGTCTCTGACACAGAATGTCCTCAATTGGTCTCTGACACTTACATAATTCTTTCATTGTTACCACTGACATATTATATCTCCATTGTGACCTCAGACACTCACATAATACCAAACTTGTGGCTTATTACATACATATTATACTTAGTGAGGTCTTTGAATCTTACATAATACCTTAAATGTGGCCTATGACACTGATATAATATCCTCGCTTGGTGTCTGACACTGACATATCATTGTGAATTTTATACTCACATAATACTATCACTGTGGTCTCTGACTTCCATACAATTTGTTCACTGTTATCTCTGACACTCACATATTACCAAACTAGAACTTCTGATATAAAACCATCAAAGTGACCTATAAAAGACAAAATATCTTCTCTCTGCCTGCTGCCTGAATCTCCTCAGCAACTTGGCCTCTGACACTGACATAATATTCTCACTGTTGCCTCTGATCCTCACATATTATACTCTGTGTCCTCTGACACATAATTGCCTCAGTATGACCACACTCACATAATACCCTAGCGTGACCTCAGGCACTCAAATAATATTATAAGTATAACCATTGTCACTGATAAAACACCCTAATGTGACCTCTGATCCTCAAAAAATGCACTCATTCTGATATCTCACACTTATATAATACTCTCAGTGTAACCTCAGATACTAATATAATGCCTGCATATGCTCTCTGACACATAATACCAAATATGTGGCCTCTGGCACTCAGAATATTCTCATTGGGGCTTCTGACACTCACCTAATACCTTCACTGTGCCTACTGTCCATCACATATTATCTTTATTCTGCCCTCTCACAATTTCAAAATATCCTCAATTTGAAGTCTCAAAATATTTTCACCAGACCTCTGACATTATATAATTTAATCATTGTGACTCAAACACTCCCAAAATACCTTCATGTGACCTCTGGCATTTGCATAATATCCTCACTTGTCCTCTGATACTGAAATAATATCCTTACTGGTCTTGTGTCACTCACATAATACCCTTACTGTGGACTCTGATTGCTCACAAAATAATTCTCACTATGGCCTCGGTCACTCACATATTATTATTATGTGGCCTCTGTCACCCACAAAATATGCTCCCTGTGTCCTCTGACATGAACACAGAATAGTCAGTATGATCTCAGACATATAGTATTCTCCTGTGGCCACTGACACTCACTCAATACCCTCATTTTATCCTATGCCGTTCACATAATATCTTCACTTGGCTGCTGACACTCACACAATACCCTATTGTGTTCTCTGACATTCACATAACACCCTTATTCTGACTTCTGACACTAATAATACCATCACAGTGACATGTTTCACTCATATTATTTCTTTAGTGTGACTTCAGACACAAAACTGATACCCTCAATATGTCCTCTAATTGACATCATATCCTCACTGTGGCTTCCAATGCTCATATAATTATCTCAGAGTGACCTCAGGCATAGGCATAATACACTCACAGCACCACCTGACACATAATATCCTACTTGGGGCATTTGACACTGCAATGAAACCCTCACTGTGGCTTCTGGCACTCACATAAATCCCTCACTCTTGCCTCTGACACTCATATAATAGCATAACAGTGGCCCCTGACACTATTACAATAACTCAGTGGGCTCTGACACTACATAATATTTTAGCAAGGCCTTTTAAACCAACGTAATGTACTCACTGTGACACTGAACACTCATTTACTATCCTCAATGTGTCATGTGACACTGACATAATTTCCCATTTTGTCCTCTTACATTCATTTAATAATATGAATGAACTTGGACATTCAAATAATATTCTCACTTTGGCCTCTCCTCTGATACTTACATAATACCCTCACTGTTGCCTCCGACACACACTGTAGCCTCACTTGATCTCTGATGTTTATATGATAACTTCCATGTGGCCTCTGACAGTCACACAATATCCTCACTTGGCCTGAGACTCTAACAAAATACCCTCATCATAACCTGTTACAGTCATAAAATATCCACACTATGGGCCCTGATAATGAAAATATTTTCTCATTATATCCTCTGACACATAATATCCTCAGTTTTCCTGTGCCATTCACATAATACTGTGTGCCTTCTGATACTCATATATTTCCCTCACTGTGAACTCTCACACTCAAACGATACCCTTACTGTGACCTTTGACACTGACTTAATACCTTCAGTGTGGCCTCAGATTATATCCTAAGTGTGACCACTGACACTCATATGGCATACTCACTGTGACCTGTGATGCTTACATAATATCCTCATCATGACTTATGACTCTTATATTATAACCTCATTGTGACCTCTGATGCTGAAATAATATCTTACTGTGGTCTCATACACTCACATAATAACCTCTCTGGAACCTCTGACACTTATAATACTCTCAGTGTGACCTCTGACAGTCACATAATAACCTCTCTGGAACCTCTGATTCAGATGTAATATCCTTTCTATGACTTCTAACTCTCACACGATTCCTTCAAAATGGCTTCTGACACTCACATAACACCTTCACTTTGTTTTATGACTCTTAAATATTTTCCTAAATTTGTCCTGTCATTCACAAAATACCTCATGACCTCTGACACTCAGGTAGTAACCTCTGTTTTACAAATTATGCTCACCAAAATACCCACACAGTGACCCCTGAAGCTCACATTATACCATAAACATGGCCTCTTACACTCACATAATATCCCCATAGTGACCTCTGACACTGAAAACATATCCTTCTTGTGACCTCTGTCACTCAAAAATTACCTTGAGTTTGACTTCAGGTACAATCATGACACTTTTACTGTGGCCTCTAAAACTGACATAATAACCTCACTTTTTTCTCTGATACTCATATCTTCTCATACTGGCTTCTGAAACTCACATAAAACCCTAAGAGTGACATAACAACCTCACTATGACCACTGACACCGACATAATATAATTATTGCTTCCTATGTTACTCACTTTATCTCCCTATGGCATGTGACACTCAAAGAATATCTTCACTGTGACTCTGATAGTTACAAAATAGCCTGACTTGACTTACAACACTCAAAAATATCTTCACTATGATATCTCCCACTCAAAAAGTAAGCTCATTGTCACTTGTGACATTCAAAAATAAACTCACTTGCCCTTTGACACTAATGTCATAACCCTCAATGTGACATTTGACACATTATACACTCACTCTGACCTCTGAAACAAATGTCCTCATTGACCTCTCTCACTGACATGATACCCTCATCTAATATCTCACACTCACAGATTACCCTTACTGTGACTTCTAGTGCTTACTTATAACCCTCACTGTGGTCTATGACTGTCATAAAATATACTCACTGTGGTCTCTTACAGACACATAATACCCTCCTGTGGCCTCGAACTCCGAAATAATATCCTCAGTGTGATCTCTGTTACTCACATAATAACCTCAGTGTGACTTCTCTCACTCACATAATATCTTTCCATGGCCTGAGTCACTCACAGAACACCCTCAATGTGTACTCTGGCTCTCACATAATTCCCCTTCTGAGCCTTGTGACACTCAAATAATATTCTCATTGTTCTTTTTTAGAAACTGACATAATACCTCTGTGGCCACTCATACTCACATTATGCCCTCACTGTGATCCTTGACACTCACATTATTTTGTGAAATGTCTTTGGACATTTTCACTTATCTTCACTGGTGCCTCTGATACTCACCTAATTTCCTCACTTGTTAGGTGATGCTCACATGATATCCTAAATGTGAGATTGATAGTCACATAATATCCTCAAATGACCTCTGACACTCACATAATGTCCTCACTGTGACCTCTTATAATCACAATATAACCACACTGGAACCTCTGTTACTCATGTAATACCCTCACTTTGGATTATGACATTCACAAAATATCCTCACTTGACCTCTGACACTAGTGTAATATTCTCACTTTGACCACTGACACTCAAATAATAACCTCACTGTGATTTCAGACACTCATATTATACATCTAATTTGACCTCTGACACAGACATTATAACCTTAATTGGCCTCTGACACAAAATATCATTAATGCTACCTCTGACACATTATAACTATACTGTGACCTCTGACACTCACATAATACCCACACTGTACCCTCTGACACCCACATAAATCCCCAATTCTGGTCTCTGACAATCACATAATACGTACATTTTGACGTCAGACACAGACTACTGCCACTCTGGTCTCTGTCACTCACATAATATCGCTCTGTGTCCTCTGAAAGTCACATAAAATTATCACTGGGTCCTCTGACAAACATAAAATTTCCTCACTTTAACTCTGGCATTGATGTAATACCCTCATTGTGATGTCTGAAACTGATATAATATTCTCTCTGTGAATTCTTGCACTCATAATGTCATCATTTTGGTCTCTACTACTGACATAGTATCCTTATTCTAACCTGTGATACTCACATTATACCCACAGATTGGCCTCCTATACACACTTATTACATTCAACGTGAATTGTCATGCACATAATACCTTTTTGTGACCTGAGACACTCACATCATGCTTGCAATATAGCCTTTGACACTTACATATAATCCACATTTGGTCTCTGATATTAATAAATTAAATTCAATCTGACTTCTGACACTCATATAATATTCTAACTGGGACCTCCGTCACTCACTTAATATACTCACTTTTGCCCCTGACATTCACATAATATCCTCACTTGGCATCTAACACACACAACTATTACACTGATACTCATGTAATACCCTCAATGTGGCCTCTAATATTCACTAAATACCTTCAATGTGCCCTTATACACTCACGTAACATAATTGTCACCTCTGACACTCACATAATACACTCTCTATAGTCCAAGACAGTCACTGTGACTTGGGACACTCAAAATTTTCTCATGCTGTCCCTGATGTGACAAAATATCCTCACTGTAGTCACTGACACCCATATAATTTCCACAATATTGGCCCTGTGACTGACAGTATATCCCAATTGTAGCCTCTAACACTCATACAATATCCTTTCTGGGAGAGTTGCCACTCACGTAATATCCTCACTTGGTTCTGACCCTCATTTAATACCATCACTGTGGCCTCTGACACATAATATACACAATTAAACCTCTGACATTTACTTAATACCCTCACTCTGGTCTCTGAAATTCACAAAATACCATTACAGTGACCTCTGAAATTCACATAATATCTTCAATGTGGCCTCTGATATTAATATAATGTCCTCACTGTGGACAATAAGACTCACATAATTCCCTCACTGTAGCCTCTGACACTCACATAATATCATCACTCTAAGCACTGACACATAATACTATCAATGGGACCACTGTGACCACTACCACTCATTGAATATCTTCCCTGAAGCCTCTGACATTCAATAAACATAGTCTATACTCTGACACTGATATAATGTCATCAGTGTGGCCTCAAACATTTATATAAAATCCTCACTGTGCCTTCTGACACACAATATTCTCACTATGGTCTTGGACTCTCACATAATATCCTGTGTCCTCTGACACTCATATAATACACTCACTGTTGCCATGACAATAACATACTTTCCCTTGGTCTGACTCAAAAACTTTCCTCACTCTTACAATGATACTCACATAAAAACCTGATTGTGGCCTCTGACACTCACATCTAAACCTCAATGTGGCCTCTGACTTTCACATAATATCTTCACTGTGACCTGTGAAACTCACATAATAACATGTGACCTCTCACACTCACATAATACCCTCACTTTGGACTCTGATGTTCACATAATAAACTCACTATGAATAATTACATGCACATAATGTCCATACAGTAACCTCTGACTCTTACATAATACTCTTCCTCTGGTCTGTGACACACATAAAATATTCTCCATGTGGCCTCTTATACTCACATTACACCCCCACTGTATCATCTGACATGCAAATGAAGTCCTTATCTGGCCTCTGACATTCATATAATATCCTTAGTATGACCTCAGTTTCTCACAAAATATTGTCACTCTGACCACTAACCTTGACAAACTGTCATCACTGTAGCCACTGAAATTCTTATATAACTCCCATATTTGGCCTCTGACACATAATACGTTCACTCTGGTAGCTCACATTCACATAATATCTTTAATCTGCCTACCAACATTCATATAATACCTTCACGATGCCTCTGACACTCTGGTGATTACTTCACTATAGCCACTGACACAGAATATCATTTTGTGGTCTATGACACTTACTTATTCTCATTCTGGTCCCTTTTACATAATATTCTCCCTTGACCTCTAACACTCACATATCTTCACTGTGGCCTAAAATAATCACAAAGTATATGTCCTGTGGACTCTTACATTCATATACAATCCTCACTTGAACACTTTTTAAAAAAAAAACATTTATTTTTTAAAGATCAACATGTAAATAACAGAAAAAATAAAAATTCAAGCTAAGAACAAAGTCATTAATTTTCAACCAGTTTACTTGGACATGCCTTCCAGGTCATGAGTATACATGCACAACATCACATTTTATGTGATTGAGATCATTGTGAGTATCATGCTTTTCCACACAGGAATATTCACCAAAACAAATCTAATACCTACCTCATTTGACCACTTATATTCACATAATATCATAACTCTGACTTGAGAAACTCACATAAATACCCTCACTCTGACCTCTGACACTCATATAATGCTTACACTTGACTTATGACACTAACATAATATCCTCACTGTGGAAACTGACACATAATACACTCATTGTGACTGAAGACAATAATACCCTTAATGTGACTCCTCACACTCACATAATATCCTTATTATGCACTGTGTCCTTTAGTATTAACATAATATTCATACATTAGAATTTATAACTAATGTAGTAGTTGTCCTTTTGTTTTTAATGCCAACATATTATCAATCATTTTACATCCAAAATTAATAGTTTCCCAAGTCCTTTCAAATTTATGTAATATGGAATATGTGGCCTCTTAAACTCATATAAATACTGTCCTGTGGTGCTGGGTTTGTGACTTACTGTTAAAACACTTACCTAGCACAAGTGAGGCACTGGGTTCAAACCTGAGCACACATAAAAAATAAATAAATTTAATTTAATTTAAAAAAGAATTCTGTTATTTTTTTAAACTGTCCCTTGTTTTTCTATACTGATATTATATTCATATTATACCATTAAAACTGCTGTAATCACTAGCCTCTGGCTGTTCATACTAACAGAATAGCTGCCTGATTTGTACCCTTAATATTAATGTGATAAATTTGTTATACCCTCTAAAACTATTAGCTGCCATGTGGTCTTTAATGCTAAAGAAATATTCTTACTATTGCACATTAAACTAATATAGTAGACTCCCTGGGATCTTAAAGATGATTATAATATCCATAGTGACCATCTAAAACACATATAATAATTCTCCTGTAGACTTCAATAATAATACAATATTCCTATTTTGGCTGTTCCATTTCCTTTTTTTAACAGTATATGCATATAGTAGCATGGAAAACTATACAAGAACTGTTCTGTCCTTTAATATTAATATAATTTGTCTGATATTACAACATCAGAAATGGATATCACAGTCATTAAGAGTACTCAAATACTAATATATCCAAACTAGAGTATCAAATATGAATATAGAAGCTATGCTGTGGCCTCTAAAGCATCTAAAGTGAATGTACTGGCTCCCTTCTACCTTGAAATACTAATATGATATCCATATTATTGCCTACAAAACCAATGAAATATATGTCCTGTAGCCTTTAATATTACTATATGCCATAATTTCCATAAACCCTGAAACCAATGTAATAACTTACTTGTGGGTTTTAATATTCATTTAATGTCTTTGATATAGCATCTAGAACTAGTAAACAGGTGTTCCGTAGCATTTAACATTAGCATATTTATATTATACAACCTCATCCTTATAAAATATCTTCATTTTTGGCATTAAATATTTTTTATGATTTATTATTAAAATTAATGTATTAACTACCATGTTGATTTTAATCCTAAGATGATATGCATACTTACATTTCTAAAAATGAGCTAAAGTTTTATCTGTGGATTTTAATACTATTATGATACCCGTACTATGACACATAAAACTGATATGAGAGCTGCCTTTTAAAATTGATGTAATATTCTTACTATAGGAAGTACAACTAATATAGTAATGGCCCTGAGGTTTTAATACTATTTCATTATTCTTAGTATAGCATTTAATATTAACATAATAGCTTTTATAGACCTTAGATATTGATAGAAGTGGTATGCAATAACATCCATAACAAATATAAGAGCTGTTATGTAGACTATTATGCAAAAATAACCTCATAATAAAACACCTCTAGATAATTCAATATCTGTCCTTAGTTATTAAGAGTAATACCAATACTACACTTTTAAAAAGTGATATAATAGTTGTCCTGTGAAATGTAGTTCTCTGATAGAATCCATATTATTATAGAATTCTCATTACTAGGTCTGCTCTATGTGCTTCACTGGAAGCAAGCAGGGAGTTAACACAGAGCACTAACCCTAACCAGGATGCAAGTTCTTAACAGGCTCCACTAGAAACAAACCATGCCCAGTAACTGAAAAGAGTTCAGAAGGCACCTGATCAAGCCACATAGAAAGCATCATCTTTGTCCCACTTCTCTAGGAGGAACATGTCACCAATAATGCAACTGCAATGAAACATTCCTCAATCATACACAGGGCTCCATGTCACCTGGGATTTGACCCTTCAGGTCTGAGTTGCAGTCTTGCACCTGAGACAAACCAAGTTGCCCCTAATTTCCATGGTCTTTTTGTCAGGATCACCATATCCTGAGTACACAGGTGCAGATGTGAGAACATGAGGAGTGACAGATGTAGCCTGCACTGCCTTGCTACTCCTTGCTAACACAAGACCAGAGGACAAAGTCTGTGGGCTGTGTTTCCAGGGTGTCTCAATCTCACACTAACATTGATTGTTCTGGGTTTCACACTGTGCCTTTAATCACTGTATTTGCCTAATTTGGACTTCAGTAGGGAAGTTGTGGTCATAATATATCACATTAAAAATTTTATTTTGTCTACGTTGGTCTAGCTGTCAGAAAAAAACATGATTTTAAAAGAATGTTAGTTCTTGTAATTATTCCATTTAGAGTTTGGCTCATGACACCTTTTTCTTGGATGCTCTTCTTGAATGAGAATATTACTGCCCTCAGAGTTTGGTGCCTCAGTGTTTCAATCTGTAGATAATGTACTTCAGAGTGTGAAAGTCAGCACTGAGACAACTGGGTACAGAACCATGTTAAGAATATTGGTAGAAAGATGTATTAGAGGCAAGGGACTAATACTTTATTGATATACTTGTTCATGGGACTTCTTTGTTAAGATAGTGAATCTGTTTCCAGTGGAATCAAAACCCTCTTGAACCCAGGATCCTTCACTCCTTTTCTGTGATTTCTTTTTTCTCTTGTTTTGGAGAATTGAGCAACGATCACAGCAAATCAATTTTCAGACCTTTTCCAATATTGTTCAATGAAGAGAAATTATCACTAGCTGACCTTGTTAGCTTTAAGTCTTTTACAGTGACTTGAAAACTGACTGAACTGCTCATTTCATGGTCCTATCAGGCCTGCCAAAGCTCATACAGGATTCTTTCTCCTTCATGAAGAAACTAGGTGGATATGGAACTTTATCACATATTGCCATAATGTCATAAGATGAATACATAGAGGAGCAGGAGATAAAAGGGGAGAATTTTCCATGACTTTGATTTTTACCAGCTTAAAAAAATGAAACTATTTTCTTTTTTCAAATTTACTGGTGCCTCAGGGCTTACCAAACTCAGCATCATTAAGAGTTGCAGGGCTTCCTTGTGCTGATCCTCCCCATTTGATTTTCCCCAGTAAATTTCAAGGAACACAGAAGCATTCAGGAATGCCCTATCCTGGGAGCCTTCCAAAAGGGGTGATTTTGCATATGAGTATTGATATTCAAGTCTTTCCAAGCCAGTGGTCTATCATCAGACTCTACCTTTGTGGCAGATAATAAAAAGTCAATTAGTTCTATATGCAGAAGAAAGATGGTTCTAAGTCTTTGAGATGGTTTGCTAATTTTAGATGTTTCTTAGTGGAAGAGATGATCATCAGCTTCTTGTGTTCATTCAAAAGTGGGCACAGGGCACTCAGTGAACCTGCATTAGATTAATGACTATCCCCTGAAGAGAGTGGTTACCTAGTCCTTTTCCATTTTTCATAACTGAATTTTCAGTCCTAGTCTCTGCTCCAGTAACCTTAGCTATTGAATAAATATTGACTTCTTTGTTGGTTCTTTGTTCATCTACTGGGGCCCTCTTTCCAAATTTTAGTTGGGAGAATAAAAAGAAACTCTCTTCAGCAACATACACAAAAAGAAGTTACCTGCTGTGATGTTGAAAGAAGCAATGCTGATTTTCCCTAAAGAAATAGAGAAAGAGAATTCCACTCCCATGGTTATGGCCATGGTATTGAACAAAGTTTTATTGGTTCCACACCATCATTTATTCTTGATAAAAACTGAATTCATGAATTTTGTAACCAAAATATTTTCATCTATGTGAGGCATTTAGAAATGGAAGCAGAAATGCCAGTTTCTTGCAATTTAATGTGGTCTCTGGAACTTTGCCTGCTGCCACACAAAATTTTCCAAAAAATCATCAGAATTATAGCAGTGCCACTGCTATGGGAGTATGGAGACAAAGAAATGAGACTTCTGATGACTACATTTTGGAAGTAAAATACCATGTTTCTTGCTGATTTATTTTTACTTGAAACCAGATGCTGATGTGTATTCACTTAGATGGGAGAGCTACAGGTTTTGGAGAATAGAATTCTCTGGTGCCAGTGATCCCTTGTATTGTACCCACATCATACAATGAGAAGAAATACTTAAACAATTCTAAATTTCACAGGAAGCATTGGAAGGTCTATGGCACAGGGATTCTATCTCTGAAAATCAGACATGACAAACTTCCTGTGGGACAGAATGGAAACAAGGACAAGGTACAATTTGATTTCCCCATTTCACTGTTGTACTCACATCATGGTAGAGTTGTATGTCATCCCTTGTCCCTCTCCTTTCTATGTTGTGTTTTCTGTATGTTGGTGCATTACAGACACATGTCTCAAACATTGGGATTCCCAAGGAATATGTATACAAATGGCCTTATACACTTGATGACAACTTCAAAAGCATATTTTAGAATAATCACAGGGGAATAAATGGTAAAAGTATTCAGGACTTTTAAGGCATAATGACTTTTTCAGGACCACCCACATGGCCAGAAAGAGGAAATGGATCTAATCCAAACTGTCTCTCCAAACCAGGTGAGTTGGCTACACCTGAGACACCCTAGGGACCTCATTCAGGGTCTGTTGGTGTAACCATATTCACTTGTATATATGTCAAATGAAGATGGGAGAAACCTCCATATGAATGGGCCATTAGAACCATCTTGTGTGAGAAAGAACTTTGAGTATGGAGTACCCAAGGAAGTGACCTCACTTCCTTGGCAGTAGAACACACAGAACTTGGAACCCTAGTAGCTAGGCACCCACATTCCAGATAAACTCCCATTTTGCTCACTTGAGTTGAGACAGCAAGTCCAGAACAATGAGTTCTTGTTGTCTACTCATCTTTGGATGTTTATTTCTCAGGAAAGACCCTAGTAGGGATCTTTCCCAAGATTGGAAGTACTGTATCAATGTTGGGACCAACAACTCCGGTGATATTTCCCAAGAAGACTAGAGGTGAAGCAGAACAGGACTTTGGAAGTGAGTAGAGACTAGCCCTCCACTCAGATAGCACCAGATCCTCATAAGTTTTTGTCTCTGTGTGTTTATATTTATGACTCATAGAATTTGATGTAGATCAAGCTGTGATACTATCCTTTAAAAAAGTGCCACCTTAAATCATTCCCTCCACACCTCAGAGAGACATAACTAAATATTTCAGTGAGTAAAAACTAGTACTTCACAAGCCCTAGTAACTATACCTCTTAGCAAGTCTTCTCTAAACACCTTAGAGAGTCTTTCTGCTTACCTCAGAGAAAACTTTTGAATCACCACAGAGATCTTTCCTATACACTGCAAATAGCCCTTTTATTCACTTAAGTGAACACTTACACTCTCATCAATAAGCCTTCCTACATACCTCATACAGCCCTTCTACACACTTCAGAGGGCCCTACATACATATCAGAGAGCCCACCCTACATAAAAATCAGAACCCAATTAACAACACAGAGGATCTTTTCTTCACACCTCAAACTCACTTTCCTACATGTCTAAATAATGACTCCCTACTAATACCAAGAGTTTTTTCTACACACCTCAAATTCCCATTAATATTCCCCATAGGGACACTGCCTCCACACTTTATTGAGCAACACTTATACAACTCAGAAAGTCTGTCCTATACACCCCAGAGAGTACTTCCTGTAAATTCCAGTGAGATGTTAATTCAAACC
Source organism: Sciurus niger (assembly GCA_020740815.1). Classification (NCBI taxonomy): domain Eukaryota; kingdom Metazoa; phylum Chordata; class Mammalia; order Rodentia; family Sciuridae; genus Sciurus; species Sciurus niger. Next base: position 691,574 of record JAHUXG010016843.1, read on the forward strand.
TCAGATTTCCCATGCTACAAACAGCAAGACACCCTACTACACAACTTGGATACAACTTACTACTCACCAAAATGCCCTCTCTACTCACCTTTGAGGGTTGGCCTGACACACCTCAGAGAAGACTCTGGATACACTGTTGAGTTGTCTTCCTAATCAATGTATGGATTCCCCCTATTATACTCAAAGAATACTCCCATTATATCTCATTTGTTCTACCTAGTCATATCAGATAGATTAAATATTCATTTGTGAGAAGCATAACTACACAAAAGAGAGCACTCCTATATAGACAAAAGCCCTTCTTTACTCCTCATATATTCCTCCTACACAACTGAAATCATCTGCACTACAAATCTCAAGGAACCTTCCCTTCACACTTCAGTGAACACTTCCTACACACAGAGAAGTCACATCTCCACACAGTTCAGAGCCCTACCTTCTCATATCAAGTGCCCTTTCTACAGAATTCAGAGGGCCAACCATACATAACTTAGACACATTTCCTACACACACTATCAATCACTGTATCAATGTTGGGACCAGAGAACTGTTGCTACACACCACACACCATGACTCTACACACCTCAGAATGCCATAATTTCAGTACTCAGTTGGCCCTGTTACACAGCTCATAGAGGCCTCTTTCAAAATTCAGTTTGTTCTCATTATCTCAGAGATCCCTCCTTACTCACCATAGACATCCACAAATACACACCTCAATTAGCTCTTAATTTTTACCAATGAGCACTCACCTTATACACCTCATTCAACAGTCCTCCCTACAAATCTCAGAGAGGCTCCTATACAAACCTCAGAATGCCCTTTCAACAAACCTTTACAAACCATACCTACACATCTCTTGTAGTCTTCAAAACTAACCAAACAGTCCTCCGTATTTACCTCCAAGAGTCAAAACTACAAACCTAAAAGAACCCCCATGATACTCTTTTGAGTGTCCTACCAAAACACCTCACAGTTTCTCTCTTCTCTCCTCAAATATTACTCTTGCCACACCTGAGTTTGTACTTGCTACTCATATCAGAGATCTCAATATTCGCTGTAGAAGTCCCTTTCTACATAACTGAGACAGTATTTCTACTACGTCAAACAGGCCTCCTACATTCCTCATAGATCCATCTGCGCACCCAATATAGACATCCCTACACAACTCTGAGATCCCTTGAAACACACATCAGAATTCTATACCTCTGAATTTCAATTAGTCTTCACTACATTAGTCAGTTATCCTACATGGCAGATCTCAGAATCCAGCCCACTCATCTCCATGATTCCTAAATTCAGACCATGTAGATCCTCCTTCCACATGTCATGGGACCCTCCCTTCTACATCAACTTGTCCCCCTTACTCATCTAACAGATATCACACTTCTCATATCAAAAAATACATACAGACACAACCAAATGAACCATTTCTACTCATCTCAGTGAACCCTATCTATACACCTGAGTGAGCCCTTCCAACTCAACTGAAAGAACACTCACACATACTTCTTGTAGCTCTCTAACACACATCATAGGACCATCCTGCACAACTCAAAGTCCACAAAACACAGCTCAGAAGCCACATGCTATGAACTTCAGGGAGACTTCTCTATACACCTCAGTTAAACCTTTATACACAACAAAGTGTACTCTCCATACTCAAATCTAGAGCAGTTCCTACACACATCAGAGAACTCCCTACATAATTCAGTGAGTAAAACCATACTACTTTGCAAGAAGAAACAATGTTTTTTGCAAGCCCTCTATAAATACCTCAAAGAGCCTATATACTCACCTCAAGAGGTCTCAATATACACACCACAAAGAAAAATTTTGACTCTCTACCATGGACTTCCCTGTACACCATAAATACTGATTCTTACACTGAACCTAACCCTAACCCTAAGAATAAACCTAAGTACTCCCTGCATGCCACAGAGTGCTCCCTGTCCCTGAAACTGACCATGATTTGACCCTGACCTAAACCCTAACCCTAGGCCTAACCTACCCTAACCTCATTGTGCTCTCCCTTCTACACAAGGTTTTCCTCCCTACTCATCTCGCCAAACTGTTACCACTCACCTCAAATGACACTCAAAACATAGCTCACTGAGTTCTTTCTACAATTTCCAGTGCACATACCCTGTGCAACTATGTGAGCCATCCCAACTCAATTCAGGTGGTCCTCTCACACATAAAATGTTCTCCTAGGACAAGCATCATATAGCCCTCTTTTACAAGTCATACACACCTCGTTACACAGTTCAGAAGCTGCACACTAAGAATCATAGAGACACCTCTCTACACATCTTATAGTATGCTCCAAAAACATCAGTGGAAACCATCCTTATATCAAGATTAGTACCTACTTATGTAGATCTCAGGCAGACATAAATATATACCTTACTGAGTACCAATTATATTCCTATACAAGACATTTGTACTAACTATTCTTCTTTATTTTTTATTGTAAAAAAAAGGGATACATGTTGTTTCTCTGTTTGTACATGGAGTCAAGGCATACCATTTCTGTAATCATAAATTTACATAGGGCAATGTTGCTTGATTCATTCTCCTATTTATTTCCTCCTCCTCAAACCTCCCACCCCTCTTTTCCCTCTATACAGTCCTTCCTTCCTTCATTCTTGCCACCTTCCTTAACACTAACCTTAACCTAACCCTAACCCTAACACTAAACCCTCACACACCCCCATTATATGTCATCATCCGCTTATCAGTGAGTTCATTTGTCCTTTGGTTTTTTGAGATTGGCTTATCTCACTTAGCATGATATTCTCCAATTTTATCCATTTACCTGCAAATGCCATAATTTTATCATTCTTTGTGGCACAGCAATATTCCATTGTATATATATGCCACAATTTCTTTATCCATTCATTAATTGAAGGACATCTAGGTTGGTTCCACAGTCTGGTTATGGTGAATTGAGCAGCAATGAACATTGATGTGGCTGTATCTCTGTAGTATGTTGATTTTAAGTCCTTTGGGTATAGGCCAAGGAGTGGGATAGATGGGTCAAATGGTGGTTCCATTCCAAGCTTTCTGAGGAATATCCATACTGCTTTCCAGAGTGGCTTCACTAATTTGCAACCCCATCAGCAATGTATGAGTGTATCTTTTTTCCCACATCCTCACCCAAACCTATTGTTGCTTGTGTTCTTGATAATTGCCATTCTAGTTGAAGCGAGATGGAATCTTAGGTTAGTTTTGATTTGCATTTCTCTTATTAATAGAAATGTTGAACACTTATTCATATATCTGTTGATTGCTTGTACATCTTCTTTTGTGAAGTGTTTTATCCTTATTGCTTCTGGATCAAAAGTGCAAATATTAACACAGGGAAAAAAGAAAATAACATTTAGTGCACTTCTGAAAATAAATTTTTAACCTCTGGACACTCCCTGAAAGGGTATCCAAAACATGGGGTTCATGGGCCACACATGGGAACCCACACTTTTTAGTATTTGCTGCTAACAACCAACGTAATCCACCCACAAAATTCTGTCAATTATTTTTCAGTGGGCTCAGAGAAAATTTTCAAACTCACATGAAAGTGATAACACATTTGACAATGGATTTTCTTTTATACCTAACCACGTGGAGGAATTTATAAATATTTAATTATTCCATCCCCAAATCTGGTAGTGTTAAATCCCCTTTTTCATTAATGAGAAGGTTCTGTGGTTTCAAGTCTTTTTTTTTTTTTTTTTTTTGCAGGTTAAAGAATTTTGTTATCTAATTGTTTCTGGTAATGATACTAAATCTGATATCTGCATTTACATATTACTTTTTTTATTTTATTTATTTATTTTTTTTAATTGTATACAAATGGGATACATGTTGTTTCTCTATTTGTACATAGAGTCAAGGCATACCATTTGTGTAATCATACGTTTACATAGGGCAATGATGTTTATTTTTTTCCCTTCCCCCCCACCCCTCCCACCCCTCTTTTCCCTCTATACAGTCCTTCTTTCCTTCATTCTTACCGCTCTCCTTATCCCTAACCCTAAACCTAATCCTAAACCTAATGCTAACCCCTCCCACCCCCCATTATATGTCCTCATCCGCTTATCAGCGAGATCATTAGTTCTTTAGTTTTTTGAGATTGGCTTATCTCACTTAGCATGATATTCTCCAATTTCGTCCATTTGCCTACAAATGCCATAATTTTATCATTCTTTATTGTGGAGTAATATTCCACTGTATAAATATGCCACAGTTTCTTTATCCATTCATCAACTGAAGGGCACCTAGGTTGGTTCCACAAACTGGCTATGGTGAATTGAGCAGCAATGAACATTGATGTGGCTGTATCTCTGTAGTATGCTGATTTTAAGTCCTTTGGGTATAGACCAAGGAGTGGGATAGCTGGGTCAAATGGTGTTTCCATTCCAAGCTTTCTGAGGAATCTCCACACTGCTTTCCAGAGTGGATGCACTAATTTGAAACCCCACCAGCAATGTATGAGTGTTCCTTTTTCACCACATCCTCGCCAACACCTATTGTTGCTTGTATTCTTGATAATCGCCATTCTAATTGGGGTGAGATGAAATCTTAGGGTAGTTTTGATTTGCATTTCCCTTATTACTAGGGATGTTGAACATTTTTTCATATATCTGTTGATTACTTGTACATCTTCTGTGAAGTGTCTGTTCATTTCCTTAGATCATTTGTTGATTGGATTATTTGTATTCTTCATGTAGAGCTTTTTGAGTTCTTTATAGATTCTGGAAATTAGCGCTCTATCTGAGGTATGGTTGGCAAAGATATTCTCCCACTCTGTAGGCTCTCTCTTCACATTTCTGATAGTTTCCTTTGCTGAGAGAAAGCTTTTTAGTTTGAATCTATCCCAGTTGTTGATTCTTGCTTTTATTTCTTGTGCTATGGGAGTCCTGTTAAGGAAGTCTGATCCTAAGCCAAAAAGTTGAAGATTTGGACCTACTTTTTCTTCTGTAAGATGCAGGGTCTCTGGTCTGATTCCGAGGTCCTTGATCCATTTTGTGTTGAGTTTTGTGTAGGGTGAGAGATAGGGGTTTAATTTCATTCTATTGCATATGGCTTTCCAGTTTTCCCAGCACCATTTGTTGAAGAGGCTATGTTTTCTCCATTGCATATTTTTGGCCCCTTTGTCTAGTATGAGAAAATTATATTTATTTGGGTTTGTGTCCATGTCCTCTATTCTGTACCATTGATCTACTTGTCTATTTTGGTACGAATACCATAACGTTTTTGTTACTATTGCTTTGTAGTAGAGTTGAAGATCTGGTATTGCGATACCCCCTGCTTCGCTCTTTCTACTGAGGATTGCTTTAGCCATTCTTGGTTTCTTATTCTTCCAGATGAGTTTCATAGTTACTTGCTCTATTTTTGTAAGGTACATCATTGGAATTTTAATTGGAGTTGCATTGAATCTGTATTGCACTTTTGGTAGTATGGCCATTTTGATAATATTAATTCTGCCTATCCAAGAACATGGGAGATCTTTCCATCTTCTAAGGTTTTCTTTAATTTCTTTCTTTAGTGTTCTGTAGTTCTCATTATAGAGGTCTTTCACCTCTTTTGCAAAATTGATTCCCAAGTATTTTATTTTTTTTGAGGCTATTGTGAATTGGGTAGTTTTCCTAACTTCTCTTTCTGAAGATTCATCACTTATGTATAAAAATGCATTGGATTTATGAGCATTGAATTTGTAACCTGCTACTTTACTGAATTCACTTATGAGTTCTAAAAGTTTTCTGGTGGAATTTCCAGGTTCCTTTAAAATATAATCATGTCATCAGCGAACAGGGATACTTTGAGTTCTTTTTTCCAATTCTTATCCCTTTAATTTCTTTTTGTCTAATTGCTCTGGCTAGAGTTTCAAGGACAATGTTGAATAAAATTGGTGAAAATGGGCATCCCTGACTTGTTCCAATTTTTAGGGGGAATGCTTTCAGTTTTTCACCATTTAGAATGATATTGGCCATGGGCTTAGCCTAGATGGCCTTTACAATGATAAGACATGTTCCCACTATCCCAATTTTTTCTAGTGTTTTGAGCATGAAAGGATGCTGTATTTTATTGAATGATTTTTCTGCATCTATTGAAATATTCATGTGATTCTTAACTTTAAGTCTTTTAATATGGTGAATGGCATTTATTGATTTCCGGATGTTGAACCAACTTGCATCCCTGGGATAAATCCCACTTGATCGTGGTTCACTATCTTTTTAATATATTTTTGAATGTGATTTGCTAAAATTTTCTTAGGAATTTTTATGTTGCTATTCATTAAGGATATTGGTCTGAAATTTTCTTTCCTTGGTGTGTCTATGTCTGGTTTAGGTCTCAGGGAAATATTGGCTTCATAGAATGAGTTTTGGAGGGTTCTCTCCTCGTCTATTTCATGGAATACTTTGAGGAGTATTGGAATGAGTTCTTCTTTAAAAGTTTTGTAGAATTCGGCTGAGAACACATCTGGTCCCAGAATTTTCTTTGTTGGTAGGCTTTTGATGACCTCTTCTATTTCATTGCTTGAAATTGATTTATTTAAGTTGTATATATTCTCCTCATTCACTTTAGGTAATTCATATGTCTCTAGAAACTTGTTGTTGTCTTTGAAGTTTTATGTTTTGTTGGAATATAGATTTTCAAAATAGCTTCTCATTATGTTTTGTATTTCACTCATGTATGTTGTGATATTTCCTTGTTCATTCCGAATTTTAGTAATTTGAGCTTTCTCCCTCTTTCTCTTTGTTAGGGTGGCTATGGGTTTATCAGTTTTTTTTATTTTTTTCAAAGGACCAAATACTTACTTGTTAGTTTTTCCGATTGTTTCTTTTGATTCAATTTTGTTGACTTTGGCTCTGATAATAACTATTTCCTGTCTTCTATGACTTTTGGTGTTGTTCTGCTCTTCCTTTTCTAGGGCTTTGAACTATAGAGTTAAGTCATTTATTTGTTGATTTTTACTTCTTTTTTTGAATGAACCCCATGAAATAAATCTTCCTCTAAGTACTGCTTTCATAGTGTCCCAGAGATTCTGATATGATGTTTGTCTCGTTTACTTATAAGAATATTTTTATTTCCCTCCTGATGTCTTCTGTTATCCATTCATCATATAATAGCGTATTATTTAATCTCCAGGTATTGGAGAAGTTTCTGTTTTATATTCCATCATTTATTACTAATTTCAATCCATTATGAGCTGATAGAATACAAGGTAGTATCTCTGTCTTCTTGTACTTGCTCACAGTAGCTTTGAGGTATAAAATATGGTCTATTTTAGAGAAGAATCCATGTGCTGCTGAGAAGAAAGGGTATTCGTTCTTTGTTGGATGGTATATTCTATATATATGTCCTTTAAGTTTAAATTGTTGATTGTGTTATTGAGATCTATGGTTTCTTTATTCAATTATTGTTTGGAAGATCTATCCAGTGGTGAGAGAGGTGTGTTAAAATCGCCTAGTATTATTGTGCTGTGGTCTATTTGATTTCTGAAATTAAGACAGATTTGATTGCCGTACATGGATGAGCCAATGTTCAGGTCATAGATATTTATGATTGCTATGTCTTGCTGATTTATCCTTCCCTTAAGCAGTATGAAATGTCCTTCTTTATCCCTTCTGATTAGATGTGGCTTGAAGTCCACATTATCTGAAATGAGATGGATACTCCAGCTTTTTTGCTGTGTCCATGTGCATGGTATTTTTTTTTTCCCATCCTTTCACCTTTAGTCTATGGGTATCTCTTTCTATGAGATGACTCTCTTGCAGGCAGCATATTGTTGGATATTTCTTTTTAATCCAATCTGCCAGTCTATGTCTTTTGATTGATGAGTTCAGGCCATTAACATTCAGGGTTTTTATTGTGATATGATTTGTATTCCCAGTCATTTGACTCATTTTTCTTTTTTGACATGATTTGATTTCTCCTTTATTTGGCTATTCCTTTAGGCTAGTTCCCTCTGTTGCTGATTTGCATCATTGTTTTTCATCTCTTCCTCATGGAATATTTTGCTGAGAATATTCTGTAATGCCGGCTTTCTTTTTGTAAATTCTTTTAGCTTTTGTTTATCATGGAAGGATTATATTTTATCATCAAATCTGAAAGTAAGTTTTGCTGGGTATAAGAATCTTGGTTGGCATCCGTTTTCTTTCAGTGCTTGGTAAATGTTGTTCTAGGCCCTTCTAGCTTTTAGGGTCTGGATTGAAATATCTGCTGATATTCTTACTGGTTTCCCCCTGAATGTAATTTGATTCTTTTCTCTCACAGCATTTAAAATTCTGTCTTTGTTTTGTATGTTATGTATTTTCATAATAATGTGCCTTGGTGTGTGCTTGTTGTAATTTTGTATATTTGGAGTCCTATAAGCCTCTTGTACTTGGTTTTCCATTTCATTCTTCAGATTTGGGAAATTTTCTGATATTATTTCATTGAATATATTGTTCATTCCTTAGGTTTGTTTCTCTAAGCCTTCCTCAATCCCAATAATTCTTAAATTTGGCCTTTTCATTTCATGATATCCCATAATTCTTGTAGATTCTGTTCATGATTTCTTACCATCTTCTCTGTTCATTCAACTTTGTTTTCAAGATTAAATATTTTCTCTTCAATGTCTAAGGTTCTGTCTTCCAGGTGTTCTATCCTATTGGTTATGCTTTCTATGGAGTTTTTAACTTGGTTTATTGTTTCTTTCATTTCAAGGATTTCTGTTTGTTTGTTTTTTTTCAGTATCTCTAACTCTTTATTGAAATGATCTCTTGCTTCCCATATTTGTTCTTTTAACTATTGTTTGGTGTGATAATTTAATGCCTGCAGTTTTTCTTTCATTTCCTCCTTCAATGCCTGCATTTGCTCTTTCATCTCCTTCTTTGATTCCCTGATTGTTTTAATTATGTACATTCCCAACTCCCTTTCTGATATTTCTTCTGCTGTGCTGTCATTGGATTTTATTGATATTGTTTCTTATTGCAGTCCGCAGCAACAATCCCGCAGGTATTTGTTACCACCTGCAGCAACAATCTCGCAAGTATTTATCGGAGGTAGACTGGAAATAAACTACTTCTATTCCTGAGCTCCTTCCTTGCTTGCTTGCTTATTCTATAGCTTATAGAGGAAGACAGGCTTGCCTGATTTTAGAGGAAGAGAGGCTTTGAGAGGGAGAAAGACTTTGCTTAGAGGGAAAGAGACTTGCTACGCTTTCAGAGATGTATTTCTTCTTAGAGTTCTGCTGCTTCTCCTTAGAGGTTCATCCTGCATCCTGTGAACTAAGGATGCATGCTAGACATGCGTGTTAAAGGTGCTGTCTATCAGTGGTGCTTTTTAGTGGTTTGTCTCACATACTGCAATCTGTGACCTGCAACCTAGAGGTGTGTTCTTAGTCCTCCACTCTGCAATCTGCCATCTGCCTGCTGCTTTCTGTGTACTGGTGCTGCTGATTTCTTTCCGCCTTCTGCCTACTGCCTGCTTATATTCTCTCTAAGAGGCGGAGGGTAGGGCCATGCCAGTTAAGTGAAGATCAGCTGAGGAGTCAGCTGCCCAATCATGGCGAAGGTCAAAACGAGCAGGCATGAGCAGGAGCCCTCGGGACACATGGGCATGCGTTGTGTGCATGGACTCACTTGAATATGGCCAATGATAAAGCACCTGAGTGTGTTTATGTTAATCGACTTCCTCACTGCTGATGTGATCAAAACAACTTCTGGCTGGCTGCCAGGAGTCATCTTGGCGTAGTTCACATGTCATAGCCCCCAACAGTATCTAGGTTTGTTTGGGACATTTTCTTCCCTTGTTTTCTCTTATTGGTCAGATATCAGTTGTACTCTAAGATATTGCAGATTTCCTCTATTGGCTTATAGTGTCCCTGTAGATTTCCAGTATATCACCTCCCAACCTTCAGTAGCCTGTACTCATGGAGGAACTTGATAATGCAGTGCTTCTGAAGAAAGCTGCCCCTAGCCTGCTACTGGTTCCAGGGCTTGGAGCTGGCTCTGTGCAGAAAGTCTCACACTGAGCGACCTGCTCCAAGAAGCTGGCCGTGGAAGGAGCCTGCCACCAGAGGGAACAGGGCTACTTGGAGAAGTCTCTGGCTGCCCTTCACTGGTCCCAGAAACTGCCTGTGGGCCAGGGCTCGCTGCTGAATCTGGGACATGGAACTGGCTCTGTGCAGAAAGGCTCTCACTGGGCAGTCTGCTCTGAGAAGCTGGCCGTGGAAAGGGCCTCCTGCCAGAGGGAGCAGGGCTGCTTGGAGAAGTCTCTGGCTGCCCTTCCCTGGTCCCAGAAGTTGCCTGCGGGCCAGGGCATGCTGCTGGGTCTGGGACATGGAGCTGGCTCTACAGAGAAGCTCTCACTGGGCGGCCTGCTCCAAGAAGCTGGGTGTGGAAGGAGCCTGCCACCAGAGGGAGCAGGGTTGCCTGGGGAAGACTCTAGCTGCCCTGCCCTGCTCTGAGATTCTGCCCCTGTCCAGGCCTGCTGCCCAGGCCAAGATTTGCCTGGTGGGGCAGACTCACCCTGCAGCTCTATGTTAGTCCAAGTCTCTCATTGATCCCCTTCTTGAATCCTGGGTTCTGGAGCAACAGGAGATGCAGTCACCCTCTAGTCTGCCATCTTGGATCCCATCTCTACTAACTATACTTCTACGTGATGCTCTTTAAACACCTCAGAGAGAATTTCTACTCACCTCAGAAATCCCTCACTACACATCTCAGAGAGCTCTTTCCACTCACCTCAGAGGTCTTTCCTATACATTGCAAAACCCCTACTTATTCAGTTATGTGAGCCCTCCCTCTCACAGAAAGAAGTTCCCTGACAATCATTATAAATCTGCCCTACACTTTTCAGAAGGCCCTCCCTACATACATCAGAGAGATGTCCCTACACAAAGAGAACCTGTTTTAACACCGCAGAGAATATTTCCTACACACCACAGACTTATTCCTCTATACGTCTAAGTAATTCCACCATACTCACATCAAGACACCTTCCTAAACACCTCAAAGTGCCATCCATACACAGGTTAGGGATGCTTCCTCCATACTTTATTGAGCAACACCCAAACAACTGATAGCCCTCCATATACATCCCAGCAAACACTCCCTATAATCACCAGAGAGATGTTAATTCAAACATCAGAATGTCCATGCTACACATCTCAACCAGTGCTACAAACACAACAGATATAGATCTAACTCCTCTCCCAAACTCTCCCTATTCATTTGTGGGTGCTGCCTATACACACCGAAGAGAGCCCCCATCATTGTCCATTGAAAGCCATCACAAACACTTCAGAGATTTATTATACTATCCTCAAAAAACCCTCCCATCACAGTGTATTCTACCTAAACATATCAGAGATATCTCACTATTCATTTCAGGGTGTCCTCCCTCCACAACTGTGTTAACATCTCTACTCAGTTATAATGCCCATTTACACTCCCATAGATCCCTTGGCATATCTAATAGAAAACTCCCTACACACCTGTGAGAGCCCTCATACACACATAAGAATGCCATTCTTATGCATTTAATTGAGCCCTCACTATACAACTCAGAGAACCTACACTACAAATCTCAGAGTGTCTTCCCTACACATCTTAGCAAATCTGAACTACATGTGACATAGGCCCCATTTCACACTTTTTAAGGTCCTCCCTTCTACATCAATTTGTCCTCCCTACTTCTCTTACAGAGCTCTCACTACTCAGCTAAAGTGGCCCTCCAGAAATAACTCACTGAGTCCTCTCTATTCATCTCAGTACACATTCTTTATACATCTGAGTGACCACTCACAACTCATCTCAGAAGGATGACCCACAAACATGGTAGAGACTTCTGACACACATCAAAGATCTCTTCTATGGACCTTATAGAAATTCCTCTAAACCGATCAGAGACTACAAGCTACCAATCTCAGAGTTCTCTCTACACACCTCAAAGTAACCTTCATTTACATCAAAGAAAGCCCTTCCTACTTACCTCAACAGCAGTCTCTACACACATCAAAGAGACTTTCCTACACACCTCATCATGTACAAATTAGATTCCTTTAAAAAACCTCTTTACTAACTACACTGCACTTCATGTTCTCCCCCAATTTTTTCATATCTGAGCTGACTCTAATCTGATCCAGTTGTGTAATATTTCATTCTGTGTCATGTTTCAAAGCCCTTGTGTTTTTCTGAGTTCCAGGGTTTTTTCGTGGATTCAGCTTTGGTCCTGCATCAGTTGGTCTTGTTTTGTGTTCCTGGAGTTTTTTTCCTAATGTCTTTTTCTACTGTCTTTACTCAGAGTCCAATTATTCAAAAGTTAACTCATAAATACCCTGGAAAGGAAGAGATTCCTTTAGAAAAGACCTAAGATTGGAGAATATACAATGGTGAAAATGAGAGTAAATCTTCCACCTTGGAGTATGAGTAGCCCACATGAACCTTTGATTTTAGTCTTCTCCATGGCTGGTAGATTCTACACCTTATATCTCCAACTGCACAGATTCTACATATATTTTATAAAAATTTGTGACCAGCTTTATTTTAATTACTCAGTGGTTAAATATGACATTATGTGCAATAAACATCTGAAGCCTGAAGCTATTTTGTTTCATAACTGGGAGCCAAAAATTATAAATTATTTGTTTTATATCAGTTTTATGCATATGTGTGCATACTTGTTTATTGTATGTTCTGTCTGCATATATGATTTTCTGTATATATGTTGTATATGGTGCCAATATTGGCATATATATATATATAAAGAATTAATAAATTTACAATAAAATGGATCAGAATGCCTTTCAGTTCACATGACTAAAATTGGCTAAATAGATAAAAGTAAGGATGCCTTTAAATTTACTTAAATATTCATTTCTCTAAGTGGTCAAGCAATCAATATGATGTTGATTTATGTAAAATGGTTAAAGTGTAATATCTATTTCTTATAGGATGTGTCTTCAACAAAAATTAATGACTTAAATTGGTAGGTAGGTTGATGTAAAATCTTGGATGTCATGGATACCATAAGTTAAAATTAAATGAATTAGATTTAACAGAAATAGAATAAGCATTTACAAAAATACATGTTAAGGAATAAAGTCAATACCAATAAATTTATTATGATAAATCAATATTCATTAGTCTACCTTATCAAGTTAGTATCATCAAATCTATATTGACAAATCAATATTGACTAATCAATATCAATGCATCTACAATGATGTGTTGATTTTGATGATACTACAGTGAAGTGTTGATGTCAATGTATCTACCCAGAATAATTAAAATAGATGAATCTATACAATGGGATGATATGGATGAATCGACTCCAATGAGTCATTATTGAAGAATCTACATCAACAGGTAGATACTTACAAATATACCCAGAAGAGTAGATATCAACAAATATAATGCAATGGATTGATATCAATGAATCTACATTGATGAAACCATATCAATAAATTGGTATTGATGAATCTATCCCTACATGTTGATATCTACACATCTCCACCAATGAGTTAATATTGACCAATCAACTAAGTCAAGTCATCAAATGTATGTAGTTTTATATTTATGAATCTACCCTGATGAGTTGATATTGATGAATCTACACAAAAGTATTGATATCAATGAATCTATATCAAACCATTTATATTGATGGATCTATTCTGATGGGTTTATATTGACAAATCTACCCTGAGAGGTTGATATAAATGCATCTACACTGATGAGAAGGATAGATATTGATGAATATACCCATAAAAGTAGATATCAAAAAATATACCCCAATGGGTTGATATCAATGAATCTACATTGACAAATCCATACTGACAAATCAATATTGATGAGTCTACCCCTATAAGTTGGTATCTACAAATCTCCACCAGAGTCAATATCAACAAATCTACCCAGACACATCAATGCCAACCAATGTTCATGGACTAGTCAATATTGATAAATCTACTTCATCAAAATGATTTCAACAAATCAATATTGATGGATCTACCCAGTTTAATTGATATCAGAGAATCTACCATGACTGATTGATTTTGATGAATCTACCAGAATGGGTTGATATCAACAAAACTATACAGAAGAGTGGATATCAAGAATCTATCATGGTGAGTCAATATTGATGATGTACATTTTTGAGTCAATATTGACAAATCTACATTGATGAATCATTATCAACACATCAATATCAACAAGTATTTCCACTGAGTTGATATTAACAAATATACCCCAGAATCAACATCAGTGAATCTACATCAATGTGTCAATATCAACAAATAAACCCCATAGAGTCAATATTGATGAATCTGCCTCAATGTGATGATATCAACAAATCTACACCAGTGAGCAGAATCTAACCAGATGAGTCATAATTCATAAATCTACACTGATGGTCCAATTTTGAGATATCTACACAAGTTAGTAAATATTGACAAACTTTCCCCATTAAGTCAATATTGACATATCTGCTTTGAAGAGTTGATAGCATCAAATCAATATTGAGCAGTATACCCCAACAAGTTGATATCAACAAATCTACCCCAATGAGTTGATATTGATGAATGTATGCCTATGGGTCAGTACCAACAAATCTATGCTGAAGGGTTCACATATATGTTTCTTCACCAATGTGTCAATGTTGATGAATCTAAACCTTTGAGTCAATATTGATGAATCTAGACCAATGAGTCAATATTAAAAAATCTACACATATACATTGGTATTGTTAAACCTACCCAATTGAAACAATTTTGTTGAATGTACCCCAATGGATAGATATGGAAGAATCTACACCAATGATTCAATATTGATGAGTCTACACCAATATCATTATCAACAAATCTATCCTTAGGTCAATAACAATTAATCTATACAGAAGAGTTGATATTTATGAATATACCCTGATGGTTCAATATAAATGAAGCTACATATGTGAATCAATACTGAAAAGTCAATATCTGATGAATTGGCATGGATAGTTCAATATCAAAACATCTAAACTGATGGTCAATATAGGTGAATCAATATCTACAGGTCAATGTCATGAATCTACCCCATCAAGTTGATATTGATGAATCTAACCCAATGGATTGATATGGATGGATCTACACTAAGGAATCAATATCAAGAAAACTGCTCCAATTGGTTTATATCAAAGAATCTACACTAATGAATCAATATCAATGAATCAACATCTATGATTGACATCAGTGAATATATCCCATCAAGTTGATATTGACTGTTCTAACACAATGGGTTGGTGTGGAGGAATCTACCCAGATAAGTCAATAACAATCAATATGCACCAAAGAGTCAATATTGGCAGATATTCTTCAAAGGGTCAGTACAGATGAATCTACCTTGATGGATTGATGATTGTACACCAATAATTCAATATTGATGATCTACACTGACAAGTTGATATCCATAAATCTACCCAACAGGTTGGCATCAATGAATCTACATCATATCATTGACAATAAAAAATTGATAATGAACAATCTACAAGTCAATATTTATGAATCTACTTGCATGTATCAATAGTGACAAGACTAACCCAATGTGTTGGTATGAACAAATCTAACCCAATGGGTCAAAATTAACCAAACTACATTGATGGGTCAATGTTGACAAATGTGCCTTGACAGGTCAATATTGATGAATCTACCCCATAGGTTTAATTTCAACAAATAAACACAAATGGATTGAAAAATATAAATCTACACTGAAGAGTCAATATCAACAAATCTACCCTGATGAGTTAATATCTTTGCATCTACACTGATCAGTCAATAATGACAAGTCTACATCAATGAATCAATATCAACCCATCAATATCAATGAATCTACCCAATATGTCGATATTGATGAATCTACACCTATGTGTTGATATGGACAAATCTAACTCTACAGTTTGAAATTGATAAATCTACCCCTATGGGTCCATATCAATAAATCTATGCCATCAAGTCAATATTGATGAGTCAACCCAATGGGTCAAAATTGATGAGTCTATCCCAATGAATTTATTTTGCAAATGTAACCAATCCAACCAATTGAATCAATATTGACAAATCTAACCCATCTAGTTGATATGAACAAATCTATTCCCATTGGTTGATATTGATGAATCTACCCAAATGAGTACATTTCTGTTCAGAGTGGTGACAGGTAAAACCCTGTATGAGGAGGCTCTGTGCAAGAATTCTTTCAGTTCTAATCTTGATCTCAGTCACAAATCTTCTGGGAATAGAGGAATCTTTATGCTAGACAATTACAATGTTTCATCAGTTCCATTATTACTGCTACTACCCCAATGTGTTGATATGGATAAATGTATCCTGATGATTAAATATTAAGGAATCTTCCCCAGTGATAGATATTATCAAATTCACACCAATGGGTTGATATTGATGAATACACCCAGAAGAGTTCATATTGAAAAATCTACATTTCAGGTCAATATCAAGGATTCTAAAATGACAAATTGATATTGACATATGAACATTGACAAATCTACCCTGACTGGTTAATATTGATGAATCTCCCCCTAAGGATTGATACCAAATAATCTACACCAACAAGTAGATATTAATGAATCTACACTGATGGGTTGATATTGATGAATCTACAATGATGAGCAGATATCGATGAATCAACACCAATGAGTACATATCACTAAATCTACCCCATTGAGTCAATATTGACAAACACACTGACATAAAAATGTCAGTGTGAATCTACCCCTATGGTTGATATCAACAAATCATATTGACAAATCTACCCTGTTGAGTTGATATTTATGAATATACCCCATTGAATCTATATCAACTGATCTACACTCAAGTGTTGACATTGATGAATACATGCCTTAATGTCAATATCAACTAATCTATACTGATGGGTTGATATCAATGAATCTACCATTGATTTGATTATAAATCTACCATGGGTAATTCCTATTGATGAATTTATACTTATGAGCTCATATCAACAACTCTGTATGAGGAATCAATATTAATGAGTCAACACCATCAATTTGATATCAACAAGTCTATATCATAAGTCAATTTCAAAGAATCTACCCCAATGGGTCAATATTGAGAAATCTACACTGATAGTTTGATATCAGTGAATCTGCATCAATGAATCAATGTCAATGCATCAATATCAATAAGTCAATGTCTATAAATCTACACCAGCCTATATTGACATATTAATATCAATATATCTACACTGATGACTTGATATCAACAAATCTACCCAGTCCAGTCAGTATTGGTGAAACTACCCTGATGAATCAATATTGAGGAATCTATCTCAAAAAGTCAATATTGACAAATCTACCCTAACGAGTTAATATAGATGAATCTACAATGATAAATATTGGTAAATCTAACCTTTGAGTCCAATTTGATGAGTCTACAGTGATGTATCAAAACTGATGAATCTACACCAATGAATCTACATAGGTGATTCAATATTTATAACTCTACCCCATAAATTCTATATCAATGAACCTACATCATCAAATCAATAGACTCTTCAATATCAAAGAATCTACACTTTAGTGTCATTATTGATGAATCTATGTTGATGAGTCAATTTTGATGAGTCTACACAGATGGATCAATATTGATGAATCTAATGATAAGAGTCAATATTGAACAATCCATCTCAATTAATTGATATGGACTAATCTACCCTGACAAGTCTATTTTGATGCATCTACACCAAAGGGTTTTCCACAAGTCTAACCCCATTGGTTGATATAGACAAATCTACCCCAATGAGTACATTTTGACAAATTGAACCAGTTAATATTGATGAATCTAATCAGAGAGCTGATATTAATAAGTCTAACCAATAGAGATAATATTGAAGAATGAAGCCTGATGGGTCAATATGGGCAAATCTATCCTGATGATTCAATATTGAAAAATCTACAACAAAGTTTTGATATTGATGAATCTATTTCAACAGGTTGAAATTGATGAATATGCACAGAAGACTTGATATTGAAGGATCAACACTGATGAGTCAATATCAATGAATCAAAATTGACAAGCTAATATCAACATATCAATATTAGTGAAAGTAACCAGTTGAGCCAATTTCTATGAATCTCTACCAATGAGTCAAAATTGATGAATTCACTCAGTTGAGTTGATATCATCAAATCTATCGCTACAGGTCAATATTGACTAATCATCCCCAATTGGTCAATATCACTGAATCTACACTGAAGAATAGATACTGACAAATCTATCCTGAGAGGTCAATACCAATGAATCTACACCAAGTAGTAGATATTTATGTGTTTACACTGATGGGTTGATATTAGCAAATGTACCCCTTAAGGTTGTTATCTCCAAATCTATGCCAATATTAGTAAATGTCAATGAATCTATACCAATGAGTAGATATTGATAAATCTAACCTGTCAAGTCATTATTGATGAATCAAGACTGACAGGTTAATATTAATGAACCTACCTCATTGAGGCTTTATTGATCAATCTAAACCACAGTTGATTTCAGTGAATCTATACCTTCTTGTTGATATTAATGAATCTACACTAATGGGACAACAGTGACAAATCTACATCAATGAGTAGATATTAATGAATCTATCACAATGTGTCAATATAGCCAAATCTAGACTGATGAGTCGATTACAATGAATCTAACTAGTTGAGTTGATGTCAATGATTCAGACCATTTGAGTTGATATTGAGGAATCTATTTGGTTTGGTCAATATGAAAAAATCTACACCAATGAATTAATATTGATGAATATACACCAAAGAGTTGATATTGAAAAATCTACCCCAGTGCATAGTCAATGACAAATTTACCCCATGGGTTGATATGAATGAATCTACTTTGACCAATCAAAATTGATACATCAATATTGACAAATATAGCCTGAAAAGACAATATTTTAAAGGATACATATATATATATATATATATATATATTATTTTTAAAGACCAAATTTTGATTCATTGTACACAAATCGGGTACAACTATTGTTTTTATGGTTGTACACAACGTAGACTCACACGAATTGCATAATCATACGTGAATATAGGGTAATAATGTCTGTCTCAGTCTACTATATCTTTCCTCATCCCCTCCCATCCCATTATCCTCTACACAATTCAAAGTGCCTCCATTATTTACTTACCCCCATGCCCTCACTTTTATGTCTCATCATACACTTGTCAGATAAGACAATCAATCATTGGTTTTGGGGATTGACATATTTCACTTAGCATTATATCCTCCAACTTTATCCATTTACCAGTAAATGCCATAATTTTATTCTTTATGACTGAGTAGTATTCCATTGCATATATATAACACAGTTTCTTTATCCTTTCATCAATCAAAGAGAGTATACATTGGTTACACAATCTAGTTATCATGAAATGAGCAGCTATAAACATTGATGTTACTGTGTCACTGTAGTATGCTGATTTTAAGTCCTTTGGGTATAAACTAAAGAGTGGGATACCTTGGTCAACAGGTGGGTCTATTTAAAGTTTTCTGAGGAACCTCCATATTGCTTTCCAGAGTGGCTGCACCATTTTTGAACCCCACCAGCAATGTATGAGTGAACCTTTTCCCCCAAATCCACACCAATATTTATTATTGCTTGTGTTCCTGATATAACCTTTCTGATTGGAGTTAGATGAAAACTTATGGTAGATTTTAATTCCATTTCTCTAATTATTACAGATGAGGTGTATTTTTTCATATATTTGTACATCACCTCTATGTCTTCTGTGAAGTGTCTGCCCAGTTTCTTAGCCCATTTACTCATTGGGTTGTTTGTATTTTTGGTATAAATTTTGTAAGATTTTATAAATTTTGGATATTAGTGCTCTATCTGAAGTGCATGTAGAGAAGATTTTCTCTCACTCTGTCGGCTCTTTTTTCACATTATGGATTGTTTACTTTGTTGAAAAAAAGTTTTTTAGTTTGAATTCATCCCATTGTTTTGATTCTTGCTTTTATTTCTTGTGCTCTGGGAGACTTTTATAAAAGTCAGGTCCTAAACCAACATGATGATTTAGGTGAAATGTCTCTGGTCTAATTCCTAGGTCCTTGACCCATTTTGAGTTGAATTTTGTACAGAGTGAGAGATAGAGGTGTAATTTCATTTTACTGCATATAGATTTCCAGTATTTCTAGCACCGTTTGTTGCAGAGGCTATCTTTTCTCCTTTGCAAGTTTTTGGCACCTTTATCTAGTATGAGGTAACTGTACTTATGTGGATTTGTCTCTGTGTTTTTGGTTCTGTACCTTTGGTCTACCTGTCTATCTTGGTGACAATACCATATCATTTTTGTTACTATTGCTCAATAGTAGAGTTTAAGATCTGGCATTGTGATACTTACTGCATCACTCTTCCTACCCAGGATTGCATTGGCTATTCTTGGTCTTTTATGCTTCCAGATGAATTTCAGGATGAGTTTATCTATTTTTATGATAAATGTCATTGAGATTTTAATTGGAATTGTGTTAAATATGCATAGAGCCTTTGGAAGTATGGCCAGCTTGACAATACTAATTTTCCCTACTCAAGAATATGGGAGATCTTACTAAGGCTTTTAAAAATTTCTTCCTTTAGGGTTCTGTAGTTTACATTGTAGAGATCTTTCACCTCTTTGTTAGATTGCTTACCAAGTGTTTTATTTTTTTGAGACTGTTTTGAATGGAGTAGTTTTCCTAATTTCACTTAAAGATTTATCAATTACGAATAGAAATACATTAGACTTATGTGTAGTGATTTTTTCTCCTGTTATTTTGCTGAATTCACTTATGAATTCAGAAATTCTGGTTCTAGAAGTCTTCTGATGGAGTTCTATGGATCCTCTAAATAAAGCATCATGTAATCAGTAAATGGTGATACCTTGAGTTCTTCTTTTCCTATTTGTATCCCTTTAAATTCTCTGGTCTACCTAACTGCTCTGGCTAGTGTTTCAAGGACGATGTTGAGTAGAAGTGGCAAAAAGGGCATCCACATCATTTTCCAGGTTTTAAAGGAAATGTTTTCAGTTTTTATCCATTAAGAATGATGTTTTCTGTGGGGTTAGCTTAGGTAACCTTTACAATGTTGAGAAATGTTTCTACTATTCTATTTTTTCTAGTGATTTGAGCATAAAAGTGTGCTGTATTTTATCAAATGATTTTTTCTGCACCAATTGAAATAATCATATGATTCATAAACTTAATCATCAATAGATGTGATAAATTACACTTATTGATTTACAGATGTTGAAACAACCTCACATCCCTGGGATGGACCCAGCTTGATCATGGTGCCCTATCTTCTTTATATGTTTTTATATGAGATTTGCTAAAATTTTATTAAGGATTTTTGCATCTATTTTCATCAAAGATATCAGTCTAAAATTTTCTTTCCTTGATGTGTCTTTATCTGGTTTTTGTATCAGAGTTTAACTGCTTCATAGAATGAGTTTGGAAAGGTTCTCTCATTTTCTATTTCCTAGAATACTTTGATGAATATTGGAATGGGCTTTTCTTTGAAGGTCTTGTATTACTCGACTGAGGATCCATCTGGTGTTGGGCTTTTGTTTGTTGGTAAGCTTTTGATGGCTTCTTCTATTTTGGTACTAAACATTGGTCTGTTTAAATTATGTAAGACATCCTGATTCAGTTTGGGAGGACAATATGTTTTGAAAAATGTCAATGTCTTCAATATTTTCTATTTTGTTGGAGTACAGATTTTCAAAGTAGTTTCTAATTATGTTATATATTTCAATGATGTCTGTCCTGATATTTTGTTTATTATCATGAATTTTATTAATTTCAGTTTTCTCTCTCTACTCTTTATTGTGTGGCTAAGATTTTATCTATTTTGCTTATTTATTCAAAGAACCAACTTTTAATTTTGTCTATTTTTTGAATTGTTCCTTTAATTTCATTTTTATTGATTTCAGCTCTGATTTTAATTAGTTCCTGTCTTTTATTATTTTTATGTTGTTCTTTTCTCTTTCTAGGTCTTAGAGATGTAGTGTTAGGTCATTTAGTTGTTGACTTTTTATTCTTTCCTTTAATGCACTGCATGCAATAAATTTTCCTCTTAGTTCTGCTTTCATAGTGTCCCAGAAATGTTGATATTTTGTATTGTCATTCTCATTTACTCCTAATAATTTTTTTATTTCCTCCCTTACATTTTCTGTTATCCATGCTACATTAAGTAGCATATGTTTTAGTCTCCAGGTTTTGGGGTAGCTTTTGTTTTTTACTTTGTCATTGATTTCTAATTTAATTCCATTATAATCTGATGGAAAACAATGTAGTATTTATATTTTTTGGATTTACTAGGGGCTTCTTTGTGGCATAATATATGTTCTATTTTAGAGAAGAATCTATGTGCTATTGAGAATAAATCTATTTGCTCATTGATGGATGAAATATTCTCTATATATGTGTTAGGTTAAGTTATTGATTGTGTTATTGAGTTGTATGGTTTCTTTGTTCACTTATTCTTTGTAATATCTATCTAGTGGTGAGAGCAGTGTGTTCAACTCACCCAGAATTATTGTGTTGTGGTCTTTGATGTACATCATTGTGTTGTTATTTGGAACATAAATATTTATAATTGTTATCTCTTCCTGAATGATGGTTCCCTTTAGCAGTAAGAAATGTTCTTCTTCCTCCCTTCTGACTAACTTTGACTTGAAGTCCACTTTACCTGAGTAACCCCCACTTTTTCCTGAGTCCATGTGCAAATTATGTTTTTTCCCATCCTTTCAACTTTAGTATGTTGATGTGTTTTTCTATGAGATGAGTCTCTTGAAGGCAGCATATTGTTGGATCTTTCTTTTTAATCCAATCTGCCAGTCTATACCTTTTGATTGATGAGCTTAGGCCATAAAATATTCAGGGTTATTATTGAGATACGATTTGTATTTCTGGTAATTTTGGCTTAATTTTAGTTTTTAATGTGGCTTGATTTTCCTTTTTTGGTTGCTTTACTTTTAGGTTACTTCCTCCCTTTGCTGACTTAAATTGTTTTCAATTCCCACTCATGGAATATTTTGCTCTGAATGTTCTGTAGCACAGGTTTTCTATTTGAAAATTATTTTAACATTTGTTTATCATGGAAGGATTTTATTTTATTCTCAAATCTGAAAGTTAGTTTTGTTGGGTATAAGATTCTCTTTTGGCAACCATGTTCTTTAAGAGTTTGAAAAAAGCTGCTCCAGGCCCTTCTAGAATTTAGGGTATGAGGCGAGAAATCTGATAATATCTGTATTGGTTTCTGCCTATATTTAATCTGATGCTTTTCTCTCAACACCTTTAAAATTCTATCTATATCTGAATGTTAAGCATTTTTATTTTAATATGCCTTGGTGTGCAGTTGTTACAATTTTGTACATTTCATATTCTGTAAGCCTCTTGTATTTATTTTCCATTTCATTCTTTAGGTTTGGGTAATTTTGGGATATTAATTCATTGAAAAGATTATTCATTCCTTTGGGTTGTATTTCTGTGCCTTCCTCAATCCCAATAATTTTTTAATTTGGTGTTGTCATCACATCCCATATTTCTTGGATATTCCATTCATGATATCTTACAATCTTCTCTGTTTGGTCAACTTTATTTTCAAGATTAAATATTTTTTCTTTGTTTTGTAAAGTTCTATCTTCTGAGTGATAAAGTGTGTTGGTGATGCTTTACATTGAGTTTATTTGGTTGATTTTTTTTTCCTCATTTCAAATATTTCTCTTTTTTTCAGAATTTCTGTAAAGGTTAATTGGCATCTAGCTATAAGGGTTAAGGAGAGAGCTAATAAAGAAGCAAGCTCTCAGGATGGCAAAGAGCAAGAAGTGGCTCTCATGGGAAAGTCAGTTCAGTTTTTTATCCATTCCAGGGTCATATCAAGTTGCCTAGGTTACATAGTTCAGTTAGCTTTGCCCATGCACAGATCACATAACTTTCATGCTTCTTAGAGTCCACTAGTACCAAAGGTTATTATAATAAGATAATGTCTCCAAGCCTCAAGGACAAAGGATTTACAGAGCATTTCTAAACCATTCAAATAGAGTGCCTTTTTATCCTGAGGAGATTGCTCAACTCAAAGTACTTTTGCTCCTCTGTATATTGACTGACCTAAAATCCCTACAATTCCTCTTTTTTGTTTTTTTATGGCCTTTTGAATAGACATGACTTGTCTTATCTTTAAGGAAGGTGGAGGGAGAAAGCAAAGCAAATTTTGGCAAATAGCAACACAGCATAATAAAGCATGTATCAATAAATATTCTCCAATGAAATGTTGTTTGATCCATGTAAAATTCAGCAGCCATGAGGTTAACCAACCAAATAGATCCCAATCTCTATCATCTTTTTACACCTTCTTTACAATGTCTTTAAGATGATCCAAATCCTTTTGAATGCAGTTATTATTATCAGTTAAATTAAAATGACACATATTGTTAAAATCTTGGCATCCTATATGATGCAAAAACAGCAAATAATAAATAGTAGCCAATTATCAAGAATAGCTTGATGATACAAATTTCAGAAGAATTAACAATTTCTGCTAACTATGGAGGCACCACCAACAGGGATACAATAACAGAGAAATAACACATTAATAGCCAGCATAGTTATAGAATTTTGGATAATTTGGCAAAAAGAGCTGTAACCAAATTTTCCAAAGTACATTCTAAACCCATCTGGGTTAGCATTTGTTGAGCAGGTATTGCTAATTTTTTTTTATATTCCTCGAAGTCACTGGATGATTAGAAGACAGAGGGTCTCTTGGGACTCTTGCTCTTATCAGAGGTTCTTCCTTTGAGTCAGGATCCTCTTCATCCAGAGGATATATATATGCATACATATATATATATATATATATGCTGCACTAAATATTCTGGTAACTGACTCAAGTGCAACTATGCTTCTTTTTTTTTCTTTTCAAGATTCACAATATTTTATTAGCATCTACTGTAAACAGTAAGATAACTCAATTAGATTACCAAGTACAAAATCAACATACAAAAATCAGTACTTTACATATATTCAAAAAATATTTAGAAAGATTTAATGAAAGAAAAGTTTTCATATATAACAGTAATAAAAATATATTAATGTTTGTCAATAAAAATTGAGACCTATTAAAAATTGCAATTAAAATACCACTGAATCCAAAAAAAAGCCTTTCTACAAATAGAAGGGCCATATTATTTTGTAAATTAAATGGTAAATTTAACAAAAACTCAATGAAAGATTCACAGTTTTAAGCTGTATCACCTGATGCTAAATTTAGTGAAAAAATAACACAGAAATGGGACCAGCACTAAAACACATTAAGGCATTTTTTTAAAAGCTTAATTAATTTAATAGTATCAAGCTGGTCTATTAGCAAAACAGAATGCCCTGAAGTAAGTATACTCAGATACAAATAGAAATTGAATATATAAAGAGGACATCAACTGAAATCACTGGGAAAAAGATGTTTTCAATAAATGTTATAGGGATAAATAAAGTAATATCCCTGCCTCCCTTTATATATCATGATAAATTCCAGATATGCAAAAGATATTTTTCAAATAACACAAGCAATAAATAAAAAGAAGAAAACTTTTCTTCTATGTGTATCTGAAGTTATCAAGAACTGTCTAACCTAGCATGAGTCAAAATCCCCAAGTCATTAATTATTTCACTGTTATATTGTGTTACAAAAAAATCTATTTTTTATGGAAAGTTGCATCATAAAAAATCTTTTAAAAAAGACAAATAAGGGAGATATTTACAGCTCATACCACAAAGGGCTATCCTTCCTTACTTAACATGTAGATTGAAAAAAACATAAATATTTTGAAACAGAAAAATTTGATTGATGAGTTTAGGTCTTTAACATTCAGGATTATTATTTTGATATGATTTGTATAATAGATATTGTGGCTTATTTTGGTTTTTAACTTGACTTGCTTTCTCCTTTGATTGACTTCTCCTTTAGGGTAGTTCTTCCCTTTGCTGAACTACATTGTTGTTTTTAATTTCCTCCTCATAAAATATCTTGCTGAGAACGTTCTGTAGTGTAGACTTTCTACTTGTAAATACTTTTAACTTTTGCTTATCATGGAAGGATTTTATTTTGTTTTCAAATCTGAAAGTTAGTTTTGTTGGGTATAAGATTCTTGGTTGGTAACCATGCTCTTTAAGAGCTTGAAATCTGTTGTTCCCAGCCCTTCTAGCTTTTAGGGTCTGAGCTGAGAAATCTGCTGATATCTATGTTGGTTTCCCCCTACATGTAATTCAATGTTTTGCTCTCAAAGTCTTTAAAATTCTATCTTTATTTTGGATGTTAGTAATTTTCATTATAATGTACCTTGGTGTTGATCTGTTGTAATTTTGTAAGCCTCTTGTAGTTGATTTTCCATTTCATTCTTCAGGTTTGGAAATTTTTCAGATATTATTTTATTGAATAGGTTGCTCATTTCTTTGGTGTGCATCTGTGTGCCTTCCTCAATCCTGATAATTCTTAAATTTGGTTTTTAATGATATTCCATAGTCTTGGATAGTCCATTCATAATTTCTTACTATCTTTTCAGTTTGGTCAACATTATTTTCAATATTAATTGAAGGTTATGAGGTGATGCCTTCCAAGTGATCTAGTCTGTTGGTGATGCATTCCATTGAGGTTTTACTTGGTTTATTGTTTTCCTCATTTCAAGAATTTGTGTTTTTTTTGAGAATCTCTAAAACTTTGTTGATCTTTTACCTCCTGCAGTTGCTCTTTCAACTGTTTATTGGAGTGATTGTTCATTGCCCACATTTGCTCTCTTATCTCATCCTTTGCTTCACAAATTAATTTAATTAAGTATATTCTGAACTGTTTCCCTGATATTTTATCTACTATGCTGTCATTGGATTCTATTAATATAGAATCTTTGTTTATTTGGATTACTTTCTTCCCTAGTTTTTTCATGTTGGTCATGTATCATCCTCTCTAGCAGTGCAGATCTGGGGTATTGCAGTTTCCCCCCTATAGACTTAGAGTGACCCTGAAGGTTTCCAAAACCTCTTATTTAAAGGGGAGATCAATATTTGCAGAACTCAGTACAGATAATATGTAGTGCTATGCCAAGTACCTCCTTTGAAGACATTAACAGTGTTGTCATAATAAACAGAGAGGATGAGTTTGATTATTATCTACAATATGCCAAATAGATTTGCAATGAGACCTACAATTTCTAATGGTAGACAAAGAGGATGGGGAGGGATGTAGGATGTAATCATTAATAGGATAAAATAGAGTTTATAGAGATACTAGATCATAGGAAGAGTGAAAGTGGAATCAAAAGAAGTTGGTTGTTAGCAAGAGAAAAGGAAGAAAGAGACTCTGAGGAAACAGGTAAACAAAAGGAAATAGAGTGAGAAAAATAAAAAAATAAAAACATAAAAATTTTCAGAAGGAGAAAAAAATCTACACTATAGCAATCATTTAGTATTCACACCTCTCAGTCTTCAGTAGCCTGATGAAAGAAAGGTAACTGACAATGAGCTTACAGTCTCCAGCAGGTGTCTCAGGGTGATATTGCCCCACCTAAAGATGGTGACTTTCACTTCCAGGATAGTCCAAGATGGCTGCACTGGCTTCCAAATGTGTTGGCAAATGGAGAGCTGCAGTGCAGGGTGCAGGTGCCAAGTTTGGGGGGCACAGTCAGTCAGATCAGTGGTCCTGGAGACATAGTGTGTTCAGTCTGGCTGGGGGTCCATAGGTCCTGTTTGTTGTCCCAAATATTGGCAGCCATATGAAACCAAACCTCTGGGTATTGTGACAGTGGATTTCCAGGCAATAGTGATCAGCAGGAAATCCACTGAGGGTCTGCAGGCAGCCAATATGGTAACAATGGATGATTAGCAGGTGTACATCTGAAGGTGGGTGATGGGTAGGTGAAAGGCAGGGAAGAGGCAGGCAGACAGGCAAATGGTGGATGATAATCGGTAGTCAGTGGGTGATCTACACTCAAAATAGGCAATATGCTGGCAGATGACAGGTGATAACAGTGGACAAATGGGGTAAACAGCAGGGGATCAATGAGCAGCAGAGACTACCTCACAAAGATACAGATTTCCTTCTCATTGAATTCTGAGTTATGGAGCAACAAGGAATGCATCCTCCCTCTTGTGCACCATCTTGGATCTCTCACAAGTCATTATTGATGAATCTACAACCATCAAATCAATTTCAACAAATCTAACCAGTCAAATTGATTATTAGCAAATCTACCCCAATGGGTCAATAATGACAAATCTACCCCAAAGAGTCAATTTTGACAAATTTATATCAAAGAATCAATATGGACAAATCAATATTAAACAATCTTCCTCGACATGGCAATATTGATGAATCTACACTGATAAGTGGATATTGAGAAATCTACCCAATGTATGGATATTGACAAATATACCCCAACTAGTCAATTGATCAATCTGGCCCTACAGGTCAACGTCATTTAATCTCCACCTTTGAGTAAATATCAATGAGTCTACACTGATGGGTCAATATCAATGAATCTACACCTTTAAATTGATATTGATGAGTCTATATCATTGAGTCAATATCTACAAATCTACCCCTGTGGGTTAATACTGATGAATCTTCACTGATGAGTCGATGTTGATGAATTTTCATTAAAGAGTCAATATTGACATATCAAAACTGATATACCTAGAATGACAAATTCATATTGATGAATTTACCCAATCAAGTTGATATTGCCAAATCTACCTGATAGGTTATTATGGATGAATCTTCACCGATGAGTCAATATCAACAAATGTACACAAGAGTTGATTTTGACAAATCTACCATTACTGGTCCATATTAATGAGTTAACACCTATGGGTCAATGTCAATGAATCTATCCCATCAAGTTGATATTGATTAATCTACCCCAATGGGTCCATATCAACAAATCAACACCAATGAGTCAATATCAGTGAATTCACACCAATTGCCTTGATATTGATGTACCTGTACCAACTATACCATGTTAATATTGATGAATCCATACCAGCAAATTGATACTGATTACTCTACTCTAGTTGATATCAACCAATCTAATATGAAGAATTAATATTGAAAAACTGATATCAAACAATCAAACCTGATGTGGTGATACTGACAAATCTACACAGATGAACTGATATCAATGAATATCCAGGCAGGTTGATATTAACTAATATACCCAGTTCAGTCAGTATCAATGAATCTACATTGTCAAACAGTTTTCAACATGTTGATATTGATAAATCTACCCCAGTGGGTCAATATAAATGACATTACTTGGATGGGTCTATATAAATGAATCTACTGCACCAGTTGTTATCTATGAATCTAAATCAATGATTTGATTTCAACCAAACAATACTGATACATCTACACTGACAAGTTGATATTTATGAATCTATGTAGGTGAGTCGACATCAATGATTCTACACAGTTTAGTCAATAGCAGAGAATTCACAATGACTGCTTGATAAAATCTACCCCAATGAATTGATATTGGCAAATCTACATGAACTTGTGAATATCGAAGAATCTACCATCACCTCTTAATATTGGCAAATGTACACTGTTGAGTTGATATTGACAAATCTATATGGCTAAATTAACACCAAAACATTTAAATTGATGAACCTTTACAACAAGTTAATATCAACTAATATACCCTATAAAGTTGATATTGACAGATTGATATCAACAAATCTACATGGGCAAGTAGATATCAAGGAATATAACCCAAAAAGTCAAAACTGATGAGTCTACAATGATGGTTTGACATCAACATATGTATACAAGTGAGAAGATATTGACAAATCTACCCCATAAATATTGACATATCTACATTGAAGAATTGATATTAACAAATCAACATGAGGCAATCTACCCTGATTGGTAGATAATGATGAATCTACATCTTCAATATTATATCAATGAATTTAAATATTTGAGTCAATATTGACAAATTTAGACCCATGATTCGATACTAAAGATTCTATGCTGATGAGTCAATGTTGATGGATATGCCCAGTTAAGTCAATTTCAATGAACCTATCCTGATAAGTTGATATGAACAAATCTACACTGATGATTGAATATCAACAAATCTGCAACAAAGAGTCAATATCAGCAAATCTACCCCACAGGTCGATATTGAAACATCTACCTGGCAGAATCAATATGATGAATGTATCCCATGTGCTTGATACAGATGAAACTACATCTACTAATTGATGCTGACAGGTCAATATCTGATGAATCAACCCTGTCAGTTCAATATCAATGAATCTACAGCAATAAGTTGATTTGGATGAGTCAACACCCATTGTTTAATGTCAATGGATCTACCCCATCCAGGTGGTATCAATGAATCTAACCCACTGAATAGATATGGCCAAATCTACACTGAAAAGTCAGTATTGTTTAATCTACCCTGACAGGTCAATATCAAATGATCAAAGAATCATCAATATCAATGAATCAACACCTACAGTTGATATTGATGAATATACCTCATCAATTCAATATCAATGAATCTAATGCAATGGGTCAATATGGACAAATCTACAGAAACAAGTCAATATTGATGAATATGCACTGAAGAGCCAATATTGATGAATCTATCCCAATGTGTTGATATTGACAAATCTATACTGAAGGGCCAATATTGATAAATCTCTCATAATGGGACAATATCAATGAATATACTCAGAAGAGTTGATATTGAAGGATCTATCCCAATGGGTCAATACCAACAAATCTACATTGTTGAATTCATATTGACATACCAATATTGATAAATCTTTCCCAAAGGATTGGTATCATTGAATCTATGCCAATGAGTGAATATCAAGGAATCTTCTCCATCGAGTTTACATTGACAAATTTAAGTAACAGGTTGATATCAACAAATCTACACTAAGCATCAATATTGTGGAATCTATCCTGATTGGTCAACATTAACAAATTTTCCCTGTCAAGTCTATATCAAACAACCTACTCTGAAGATTCAATATCTATGAATCTACCCCAAGAGGTAAATATTGAGGAATCTACCATGATGAATTAATATTAATGAATCTACCCCAATATATCATTATTGCTTGTTCTACACCAAGTCAATTTTGACAAATCTAAGCAGTCAAATTATATCAATGAATCAAACCATCCAAGTTGATTTGGAGGAATCTATCAAGTTGGGTTGATATGAACAAATCTACCCAGATTAATCAATATTGATGAATCTACAACAAAGGGTCTATATAAATAAATCTATCCCAACAGGTAGATATCAATGAATCTACCCCTACAGGTCCATATCAATGAATCTACATTGATGAGTTGATATTGATAAATCTACATAGACAAATCAAATATTGATACAATATCAATAAATATACCTCAACAAGTTGATATCAATGAAACTACACTGTTGAGTAGGTTTTGACCAATCTAAACAGTTGAAATTGTATTGATGAATCTGTCTCAGTCGATATTGGCAAACCTTACCCAACCAGT
Source organism: Sciurus niger (assembly GCA_020740815.1). NCBI lineage: Eukaryota > Metazoa > Chordata > Mammalia > Rodentia > Sciuridae > Sciurus > Sciurus niger. Next base: position 723,154 of record JAHUXG010016843.1, read on the forward strand.
CAATATCGATAAATCTACCCCTTAGGGCTGACATTGATGAATCTACATTGATGGGTTGATATCAATGGATCCACATTGACAGGTCAATATTGACAAATGTACCCTGAAAAGTTGATATCTATGAATCTCCACTCATGAATATATAATGACAAATTTACCTAATTGATCTGGTATAATCAATTCTACCATGATAGGTTTATGTTGATGAATACACAATGATAAATCAACTTTGACTAATCTATTCCATCAAGTGAATATTGACAAATCTACATTGAGAAAATGATATTAACACATCAATATTAAGAGTCAATATTAAACAATCTACACTGACAAGACAATATTGAGAAATCTACACCAAGGGGTCAGTAATGATAAATCCAACAAGAAGAGTTGATATGGAATAATCTACTCAGATGTGTCAATATTGAGCAATCTGCGTTGACAGGTTGATAATGATGAGTGTACCATGATGAGTGGACATTGACAAATCTACACTGGCAAGTGGATATCAATGAATCTACACTGAAAAGTCAATGAATCTAAACTGAAGGGTAGATATAAATGAGTCTACCCCAAAAGGTGGTTATCAATGAATGTTTCTTGATGGGTCTATATCTGTGAATCTATCCCAATGGGTCAATGATGATTAATGTATCCCAATGGGTAAATATCTATAAACCTACCCCTTCAGGTCATTATTGAAAAATCTACCCAATGTGTCAATATCAATGAATCTATCCTGATAAATTAATATTGATGCATCTACCCCAACAGATCAATATAAAAGAATATAGTCTAATAGGTCAAAATCTTTCAAGCTACACTCATGGGACAATGTTGATAAATATACAGCTTCCAGATTTGCCAGGGTCCAGCCCTAGCAGGAGTCCATGGGTTCCACACAGGTAATGGGGTGCGGGGAGACAGCATCGGTGATGAATGGAGAATGAAAGACACACAGTCTAGTTCTGGTGCAATCACTCCCACTTTATTCTGGGGAAGGCTGGGTTTATATACATTTTTATTCAGACTATAATGGCAGTCTTGTGGTTAATGAAATTAAAGAAGTTTTGAAAGCATAGGCAGAAATTGTTCTTAACAAGGAACCAAAAGATTATGAGAAAACAGTAATCTTACAGATTATTCTTACCTAATCACAATTGTTTTAAGATTATGTAACTATGTCAATGAGCTAATACAATGTTTATTTCCTTAATATCTAAACTCTATGTGACCTAAGACTATTCTTATTACTCTCGTGGTTAAAGCAATAAACAATCTCTTGTGACCATCTCTACTAGGTCCACCTGGTTAATATCTAAATTGCTGAGTTAAGGGCTACAGGAGGGCAGTGGTCACAGTGGTTCTCGTGGCCAAGTTTTTTTACTGAATAGATTACATTGTCTTATGTAGCTCTTTTTTCCAGAACAGGGCATTGTGTACCAACGTTTATTATAGAGGTGACCTATTCTTTGTAGGAAGGAAGGAATGTTGTGAAACTTTATTCTTTTACCCCACCACCACACATAAACAAAACCATCATTACAATTTAACCAGCCTGTTGGAGACAAAGGCAGATCTATATCTACTTTCTCCAGAGACTTTCAGGGACTCATTGTACGGTTGCAAAATTATTTTTAACTTTGTTAGTGGTAAAGACCCATTGTCTTTCAGATTGTAGGTAATATTTTCTGAAATTTTTGTTGTATTCCCCTCATTCCATTAAGCAATCTGTTCAGAATGAAATGAGTAATACATTGTCAGAAAAACACAGGAAAAACACCAAGCTCCAGAGCAAAACATCCGGCAATTCCCTTTAGGATGAGCCTTTGCAAACATCCTCCAGAGGATCTTTGTCAAGCACTGGATGGAATTCTGGATGCCCCTGCACAGATTATATCAGTAAATTTACACCAACTGGTAGATATCAATGAATCTACATCATCAAGTCAGTAACAACAAAACTCCCTTTGGGTCGATGTTCAAATATCTACACCTACAGGTAAATATTGATGAATCTACACTGTTGAGTTGACATCTACAAATCTATCTTTATGTGTTTATATCAACAAATCTACATCAATGAGTCAATATTGTTGAATATACCACAACAAATCAAAGTTGAAACACCAATATCAATGAATCTACCCTGGAGAGTCTATTTAAAAAATCTAACTAGTTTAGTCTATATTGCTGATACTACACTGACAGGTTGCTATCAATGAATCTACACTTTCAAGTTGATATCTATGAATCTACCCCAATGGGGCAATGTGTATGTACCTAATGCATCAAGTCAATAAAAAAAAATCTAACCCTTTGAGTCAGTATTAAAAAATCTTAAGTTCAATAGCAGTATCAACCGATCCACATTGACAAATAAGTATTGACAAATCAATATCAATGAATCAACCCTGTTAAGTCATTATGAATTTACACTGATAAGTTGATATTGATGAGCATGCCTACTCAAGTTGATATTGTTGAATGTACCATGACAGGTCAGTAGCAACACATCTATCCCATCAAACTGATATGGGCATATCTACCCCTTCCAGTAGATATTAACAAATCTACCCTGAAGAACTAATATCAATTAATCTACACATACAGATCAATATCAATGAATCTACTCTTAAGGGTGAATATCAATGAATCTACACTGATGGGTTGATATTGGTGAATCCCCCCATGAAATCAAAATGGAAAAATCTACCCCTTAGAGTTGATATTGACAAATCTATCCCTTTGAGCCAATACTGACTAATCTACCCTGAAGAGACAATATTGATGAATCTACCTAATAGGTTTATATGAATGAATAAACCTGATGGGTAGATATCAATGAATCTACCCTGCTGGGTGGATACTGATGAATCTACCTCTATCAGTTGATATCTATGAATCTACAATGATGTGCTGATATTGGCATTCTCATGTTAGGTAAAGGCACCAAAAACATTCACTGAGAAAAGTTACCTCATTCAACAAATGATGCTGCTAAAATTGGAAAGTCACATGTGCCAAAATAAAATTAAGCCCTCATCTCTCACCCTGCATGAAACTCAACTCACTGTGGATCAAAGATTTTGGCACTGGAACAGAGACCCTGGGACTCCTAGATGAAAGAGTAGGTCCAAATACTTACTATGTTGGTCAAGGATATGATTTCCTTAAGAAGACACCTAAAGCACACCTAAGAAGTTAAATCAAGAATCAATTAATGGGATGGTCTCAATCTGAATAGCTTCTTTTCAGCAAAAGTAGCAATTGATAATGTGAAGAGAGAGCCTACAGATTAACAGAAAATCTTTACCGCATGCACCTTGAAAAAATCATTAACCTCTAGGCTATTTAAAGAACTCAAAAAATTTAACATCAAGAAAACAAATAACAAAAAATTAATGTACTAAGAAACTGAAAAGACACTTCACAGAAGATATACAATCATTTGACATATATATATATATATATATGTTCAATATCTCTAGCAATTATGAAAATGCAAACAAAAACTACTCTAAGATTTTATCTTACTGTAATCAGATTGGCAATTATCAATAATTTAAGCAAGAATAAATGTTGTTGAGGATGTGGGGAGAAAGGCATACTCATCCATTTGTGGTGGGAATGAAAATTGGTGCAACCATTATGAAAGTAAGTAGGGAGATTCCTCAGAAAACTTGGAATAGAACGACCATTTGGCCCACTAATCCCACTCCTCTGTTTATACCCAAAGGACTTAAAGTGCCACAGTCATACCAATGTTTATAGCAGCTCAATTCACAACAGCTAAAATATGGAAACAATCTAGATGCCATTCAACAGATGAATAGATAAAGAAAATATGGTAGATAGAGAGCATGCCATGGAATATTACACAGCTTTAAAAAGAATAAAATTCTGGCATTTGCTGGTGAATACATGGAGTTAAAAAATATCATGCTAAGTAAAATAAACCAAATGCCAAAAAACCAAAGTCCAAATGTTTTCTCTGTTATATGTATGCTAATTCACAATAAGTGGGAGGGGGAAAGAGGGAATAATAGAATCACTTAATATTAGGTAGAGGGAAGCAAAGATGGGGGGATTTTTATTCTTGTGGAATGATAGTAGAATGAAACAGTTATTATTACCTCATGTACAAATATGACTGCATGAATGACGTGAAACTACAATTAGTTTAATAAGAAAAATGAGAGACTACACTTCATTTTTGTATGATATTTCAAAATGTATAAATGCATTCTTTCATGTAAAACTAATAAGATAAAAAGTATCTGATTTATTGCAAAAATGTAAATAATTTAATAAAATAGAATATTAAAAATTATACTTGTGGAAAAAACTTTGGTTCCTCTGTATATCTCCAGCTTCATCTCAACAACTGGTTTGATACATTTTTTGTGCCCCTGAAAAGGATCGCTTGTATTTCCTCTGTGCATTGTTTTTTTCTCTGTTTGAAATGCTAGTTACACTTCTCAGCTAGCACTTCAATCCTTTAAACCTGGTATGATATATTTTTTCTCCAGGAATCATTCAGTGGCATTCAGTCTTTCTCTGACCTTGTCACTGGTAAGCCTCATGGAGTTGGGGTGTTTGCTTTTAGTTCACTACCAGACTGCTTACTAGAACCACTGGCCATGTTCTGATTAAAAGTTTTACTTCCATCCAGCAGCTTACCTTCTAAAATGTCCTAGGCATGCTGTTAGATATTTATTGTAGTATGAAAATTACATTGGGGACAGATGCCAGGGGGTACTTTGATATTCATACCAAGATTATAAGGAGGCCTCTAGAAGTTTAAGTGTTTTTTTTTTCCCTGAAATATGTGAGAGCTCTTCTATGGGGGATATAGGGAGAAACATTAAATAATTTGATGCAAACTGTGTCTTAGTACCACTGGAACATGATGTTCCCAGATAACAGAGACTTTGTTTTATTTACTGCCTTATGCCAAGTACATCAAACATTGAGTACCATGGTTGAGTAAATACATATAGAAATGATTGAATATTACCAAATTATAAATTTCACAGATGTCTTGGTGTCCTTCCTTGCACAATCTGTGTGAGGGGGAAAAAGGCACTGAGGATGGTTTGCTAGATATGTTGCACTAGTTTGCTAAATTGTATGCAAAAAGGAGGGCTCAGTCCCAAAAAATTGTTCTTGATTTTTCTTGCTCTAAGCCACATTTTAATTATCCCAATTTTTTTCTGAAAAAATAAAATCACACATTCCTTCCATTTGTACAAGTCATTGAAGAGTTAGCATAAAGTTGTGTCCTTCAGAGAACAGAGGATGTAACTTTCAACAATATTTTTTCTAAATTTTCAAGTATATTATTTCAGTGAGAATAATAAAAATATTTTTCTTTTCTGTTTAAAGAATTTTATGCCATATTCCTGGAAGCATATTTCCATCCAATCTCTCTTACCAATGGGTCAGTGTTATGAGTCAAGGAAACAATGATGATAAAATTAATATAATCCAAATGTAATTATTCTACCTGGCCATTCTCCAAATTACTAACTTTTCTTGAATCCCACTTTATCTATAAACACCTGCTTGCTTGTGAGATCCATGTGAATGATAAGTTTCTACCATCCTTTTACCTTCAATCTGTCGATGTCTTTGCCTACGAGGTGAGATGACTGGAGACAGAATATTGTTTGGTCTTGTTTTTTAATCCAACCTACCAGCCTGTGCCTTTGGAGTGATAAATTGAGTACACTAACACTCAGCATTATTATTGGAAGATGAATTTTATTTCCTGGCATTTTGATTTATTTCTAGTTTTAAAGTTGAATTAGATTTCCCTTTGATATACCATTCTTCAAGGGTAGTTTCATCCTCTGATAGTTTTCATATGTATTCTCCATTTCTTCCTCATGAAATATTTCATCTAATAGGTTTTGTAGTGCCAGCTTTCTCATTGTAAATTCTTTTAACTTGTGTTTATCAAAAGTTATGAAAGGTTTTTATTTCATCCTCAAATATGAAGTTTATTTTTCCAGGGAATAGTATTCTTGGATAGTATACATTTTCTTTTGGAACTTTGTTTAAATTATTTTAAGTCCTCCTAGTTTTTATGGCCTGGGTTGAAAAATCACCGGAAATCCAGATTGGTCTATTTATAAATGTGACCATTTTTCTCCAGCTGCTTTAAAAATTCTGTCCTTTTTCTGTAAGTTAGGCAGAAAAGTGCCTCGAAATGTATTTGCTGTAATTTTGTATATTTGGAGTGCTGTATGCCTCCTATATTTGACTTTTCATTTTATTTTTAAAATTTGTGAATTTTTCTGTTATTATTTTATTGAAAATATTGTGCATTTCTTTAATTTGTACCTCTGAGCCTCTATAATGCCTAGATTTTAATTTTTACTATTATCTCATAATTCTTGAAAATTCTTTTCAAGATCTCTTAACATTTTTTCTCCATGATCAAGTTTGTTTTCAAGATGATGGGGCTGGGGTTGTGGTAGAGCACTTGCCTAGAAAGTGTAAGGCACTGGGTTCAATTTTTAGCACCACATATAAGTGAATAAAATAAAGGTCTATCAAGATCTAAACAATATTTAAAAATAAATTATGTAATTGTGTTTGTTGACTGAAATATATCTTTTAAATAATCTAGTCTATTAGTAATGCTTTCCAGTGAATTTTTTTAAATTTATCTTAATTGTAAACAAATGGAATACATGTTGATTCTGTTTGAATTTTTAAGTTGGTATATTGATTCTTCCATTTCAAGTATTTCCAGTTGATTCTACTTCAAAATCCCTATCTCCTTTTCAAAGTGATCTTTGACTTCTTTTATTTTCTCCCAGATTCCACTCTTTACATCATCTTTTACCTCTTAGATCATCTTATCTATTAACTTTCTATATTTCATTCCTGGCATTTCCTGCTCTGCAATGTCAATGGAGTCTACTGTGAATCATTCTGTTTTGTTGTGGAAGTTTTCCCTTGCTTCTCCATATTGTTTATGTATCTACCCATCTGTTTGAGTGGATTTGAAGCAGTATGGCTTCTACTGTGCAAGCTCTTAGTGATCCTGTAGGTTTACAGTGCCTCACAGATTAGGGGAGTCAAATAAAAGCAAAAAACCTTATATATAATATATGGGATTAAATTAAGTACTTAGTTCCTATTATGACATCTATAATGTTGGTTGACACAGTAAACAAAAATGGTGAGATCAGCAATTTCTGTAAAAACTATAGGTACTCATAAATTATGTCTGTCATAAACTCAAATAATAGGTATTATTTATGAATTTCTCTTTATTAAGTGTTGCTACAGCATTAGTGGTAGGGTCTGACATTTTATAAATCAGCAGTAAGAGAAATTAAAAATAGAGTTAAAAGGAAAGAAGAGATCATAGGGTAGAAAAAGGTTTGTAATTTCAAAAGTTGAATAGGGCTGATGCAGAGGCAACATAGGATGTGTTGTTTATGATGGATAGGAGAAGAAGTAGAGGTATAAAAAAGCAAGAGTGAAGAAAGGGACAATGAGTTTGTCTTTCATTGGTTTGTCTTCTGTTTTTAGATTTTTAAATTACTGCATTATAGATATCCATAAAATTGAAATTCACTGTGCTTTTTTCATTTATGTACATGAGAGAGTTTTGTTTGTTTCATTCTACAGTTTATCCCTCTCTTTGTCCCCCTTCCCTTCCCTATAACCTGTTCCTTTACTCCACAGATGTCTCTTCTATTTTTATTGGATTTCTCCTTTTTCCATTATTTGGTCAAGCATTCACATATGAGGGGAAACATTTGACCCTTGACTTTCTGAGTCTGGTTTATTTCACATACAATTGTATTCTTCAGTTTCATCAATTTTCCATCATTTTATTCTTCTGTATGACTAAGTAAAACTCCATTGTTTATACACACCATATTTTCTTTATCCATTAGTCTGTTGATGGGTATGTGGACTGGTTTTGGAATTTGGTAATTGTGAATTTTGTTACTTTAAACAATGAAGTAGCTCTGTCTTTATAGTATGCTGATTTTAGATCCTTAGATATATACAGAGGAGTGGAACAGCTGGGTACACTATAGCTTCCTATTCTTCTGTGTGTCCATATAGAAACATAGAAAAGTTATGTCTGATTCATTCTACTGTCATTCATATTCCTATCTCCCCCTTTCCCTTCATTCTCCTTTATCTAATCCAATAAACTCCTATACTTTGCTTCCCCCTGATATGTGGAACTCTCACATTATTCACATTAAGCTTGGTAATTGCTATTGTGAGTGGAGTGAGAAAAAATTTGATGTAGTTCTTTTTGAATGTAATAGTTTCATTGAAGTATAGGAAAAGAGCAAGGGGACAATAATAGACTTTCTCCTTCAGGCAGTTTTGATTTGCATTTTCCTGATTGCTGGAGATGTTGAACTTTTTTTTATATATATGTTGGTCATTTTTATTTCTTCTCATGAGCAATGTGTGTTTAGATTTTTTCCCTATTCAATAATTGAGGGAGTTTATGGTGTTTCCAGTACTTTTTATATTCTGTATATTAATTTCCTATCTGAGGAGAAAGTGGAAAAGATTTTCTTCCATTGTTAGGCTCTTTATTCACATTCTTATTTTCTTTGTGTTGAAGAAGTTTTGAAATTTTATTTCATCCTAGTTATTGATTCTTGGTTTTATTTCTTGTGTGGAAGTTGATACATTTGTCAATATATTGGAGTGTTGGACCTACATTTTCTTTAAGCAACTATAGTTTCTGGTTTTATTCCTAGATCTTTGATTCACTTGGTGTTGGCTTTTGTGCAGGGTGAGAAATAGTGATCAAGTTTTATTTTTTTCTACATATGGATATTCTGTTTTCATAGCACCATTTCTTTTTTAAAAAAAATTATTATTATTTTTATTTAGCTTTTAATTTTTTACAGACTGCATTGTGATTCTTTGTACATAAATGGAGTACATCATTTTGTTTCTATGGTTGTACACTATGTAGATTCATACCATTCATGTAATCATTTATTTACATAGGGAATGATTTCTGTCTCATTCCACCATTTTTCATACCCCTTCCCTCTCATTTTCTTCTAGATATTGTAAAGTACCACCATTATTCTCTCATTCCTCACATCCCACTCCCTTTATATATCATTGTCCACTTTCAGAGAAAGCTTTCAGCCTTTGGTTTTTTTGGGCTTGGCTTATTTCACTTAGCATGATATTCTCCAATTCCATCCATTTATTTGCAAATGCCATAATATTATTCTTTATGATTGAATAGTATTCCATTATGTATATATATCAGAGTTTTTTATCCATTCATCTGTTGGAGAGCATCTAGTTTGGTTCCACAGTCTAGCTATTGTGAACTTGAGCTGCTATAAACATTGATGTGGCTGTGTTACTATAGTTTGCTGATTTTAGGTCCTTTGGGTAGAAACTAAGGAGTGGGATACCTGAGTCAAATGGTGGGGCCATTCCAAGTTTTCTTAGGATTGTCTATACTGCTTTCCAGAGTGGCTGCACTGATTCTTAAAAGTCTCTTTTCTCCAACATATATTTTTGGTAGTTTCATCACATGTCAGGTCACTGTATCTATGTGGATTTGTCTGTGTTTTCTATTCCATTGGTTATATATATGTTTTATATATATATAAATTTGTAAGTATATATTTATTTATATGTATTTACATATAAATTCATATATATATATGAAAAAATACATATATAAATTATTTTTTGGTAGTGGTGATTGAACATAGAAATGATTTGCCAATTAGCTATGTATACTACTGACCACTTTTAAATGATTTCCATATTTTTATTAGTACATTATAGTTTTACATAATGAGATTTATTGTTACATATTCAATATTCATACATTCATTCAATATAAAAATATACAACATCATTTCCCAGTGTTTTTCTTTTCCTTTTGTCTCCCTCCCCCAGGTTCCTTTCTTCATTTTTGATTTGTTCTTTTTAGATACACATGACAGTTGAGTATATTCTGAGATATTATACATGCATGGAATATAGCTTATTCTAATTAGGATCCTATTCTTGTGGTTGTACATGATGTAGAATTTCACTGGTCATGTATTCATATGTGGAAATATCACAGTTATATAAAAATCATTTTAATGTCTTTCCTATTCCCATGCCACTCCCTTATATTTTTTCCTCTTGTCTAATCCAATGAACTTCTGTTTTTCACTCCCAACCCGTTATTTTGTGTTAGCATCCACATATCAGAGAGAATATTTGGCCTATGATTTTTTGGGACTGGCTTATTTCACTTAGCATGATAGTGATTCATCCATTTACCAGCAAATGGCATAATCTCATTCTTCTTTGTGGATGAGTAATATTTCATTGTGTATACATACCATATTGTCTTTATCCATTCATCTGTTGAGGGGCAACAAGTTTGGTTCCATAGCTTTGCTCTTGTGAAGTGAGCTCCATCACTCTAGTATGCTGACTTTAAATTATTTGGATATCCACTGAGGAGGGGATAACTGGGTCAAATGGTGGTTCCATTCCATATTTTCTGAGGAATGTCCATATTGCTTTCCAGAGTGGTTTCACCAATTTGCAGTTCCACCAGAAATGTAAGAGTGAACATTTTTCCCCACGTTTTCACCAACATTTATTACTGTGTTCTTGATAATTGCCACTCTGACTGGAATGGGATTAAATCTCAGTAGTTTTAATTTGCATTTATCTAAATGCTAAAGACATTAAGTATTTTCTCATATATTTGTTGACCATTTGTATTTCTTCTGTGAAGTGCTTGCTAAGTTTCTTTGCCTATTTTTGACTTTTTGGTGTTAAGTTTTTTGAGTCTTTATATATTCTAGATAGTAATGCTCTGTCTGTAGTGAAGGTGGCAAAGATTTTTCTCATTCTGTAGACTTTATTTTCACGTTCTTGTTTTCTTTGCTGTGATGAAGATTTTTAGTTTGATGCCATCCCATTTATTCATTCTTTATTTTAATTTTTGTGCTTTAGAAATCTTGTTGAGGAAGTTGGTTCCTAAGCCAACATGGTGGACATTTTGGCCTATATCTTTGGCCAAAGATCTGATGTCTAGGTCCTTGAACCAGGTTGAGTTGAGTTTTGTGCAGGTTGAGGAATAGGGCTTAAATTTTACTGTAGTACACATGAATTTCCAGTTTTCCTAGCACAATATGTTGAAGAGTCTATCTTTATCCAGTATATGATTTTGTCACCTTTGTACATTCTGAGATAACTACATATATATATATATATGAATATATATATATATATGAATATATATATATGTGTTTTTCTCTGTGTCTACTATTCTGTTTCATTTGTCTTCATGTCTGTTTTTGTGCCAATACCATGCTGTTTATTATTACTATAGCTCTGAGTATAACTTAAGGTCTGATGTTGTGATGCCTCCTGCTTCAGTTTTCTAACTAAGGCTTCCTTTAGTTATTTAGGTCCTTTTGTTTTTCCAAACAAATTTCATGATTGCTTTTTCTCTTTCTATGAATAAACTCATTGGAATTTTTATAGCAGTTGCATTAAATCTGTATAATGCTTTTGGTAGTGTGTCATTTTAACGTATTAATTCTACCTATCCAAGAACATGGGCGATCTTTCAATCTTCTAAGGTCATTTTTAATTACTTTCTTTATTGTTCTATAGATTTTATCATAGAGGTATTTTGACTCTTGTTAGATTTATTTCCAAGTACTTTTTGAGGTTATTGTGAATGACTAGTGTCCTAATTTTGGTTTCAGCTGATTCATCAAGGGTGTATAGGAACACAATTGATTTATGGCATTAATTTTATATCCTGCTACATTTCTGAATTTGTTAATGGATTCTAGAAGTTCTCTGGTGGAGTTTTTTGAGTCTTCTAAATTTAGAATCATGTCATTGGCAAATAGGGATAGTTTAAGTTTTTCTTTTCCTATTCATATTCCTTTAATTTCTTTCTTTTGTTTAATTGCTTTGGCTAGACTTTCAAAGACTATGTTGAATAGAAGTGTTAAAAAAAGTGCATTCCTGTCTTGTTCCAGTTTCTATCAGGAATACTTTCACATTTTTTTCCATTTAGAATGATAGTGATCTTTGGTTTAGCGTATGTAATATTTACAGTGTTGAGAAATATTTCTAATTTTTTTGGTGTTTTAAGAATGAATAGATGCTGAATTTTGTCAAATGCTTTTTCTGCATCTATTGTGATAATTATGTAATTTTTATATTTAAATCTGTTGATGTGATGAATTATGTGTATTGATTTCTGTATGTTAAACCATTCTTGCATTCCTGGCACAAACCTCACTAGATCATGGTGCTCTATCTTTCTATTATGTTCTTTGCAGTATTTTATTTACAATTTTTGCATCTATGTTCATCAGGATAATTGGTCTTTCTTTCCTTGCTCTATCTTTATCTGGTTTTGTTATCAGGGTGCTTCTAGTTTCATAGAATGAGTTTGGAAGTGTTTTCTCCATTTCTATTTTATTTAATAATTTAAGACATTCTATGAAGGTCTGGAAAAACTTGGCTAAGAATCTATCCAGTTCTGGGATTTTCTTTGTGGTAGGTTTTTGATGGCATCTTCAATTTCATTGCTTGAAATTATTCTGTTTATATTTTCTGTGACCTCCTTCATTAATTTGGAGTTCATATTTCTCTAGAAATTTTTTGATGATTTCATGATTTTCTATCTTATTAAAGTATAGATTTTCAATATAGTTTCTATCATCTGAGTTTCAGTAGTGTCTGTTGTGCTACTTCATTTTCATTATGAATTTTAGTAATTTGAATTTTCTCTCTTTCTTCATTAGCATGACTAAGGGTTTATCAAATTTATTAATTTGATCAAAGAACCAACTTTTTTATTGACTTTTTAAATTTTATTTGTTTCAATTTCATTGATTTCAGCACTGATTTTAATAATTTCCTGTCTTCTACTGTTTTGGGAGTTGATTTGTTCTTTTTTTCTTAGATTTTAGATGTAATGTTAGGTTAATTACTTGGTGATTTTCTTTTTTTTTTTATTGAATGAGCTCAGTGTGATAATCTTTCCTCTTAGAACTGCCTTCATAGTGTTCCAGAGATTTTGGTATGTTGCATCACGATTCTCATTTACCTCTATATATTTTTTTACCTTCATCTCTTGATTCAGTATTATTCATTATCCACTTGTTAGTGTAGGTTCTATTTTTTATTTTATCATTGATTTCTAATTTCATTTTATTATTATCTGATATAATGCAAGATATTATTTCTAATATTTTGTATTTACAAAGAGTTGCTTTGTGGCCTAAAATATGGTCTATTTTAGTGAAGGATCCATGTGCTGCTGAGATGAAAGTGTACTCAGTCATTGATGTATGAAATATTCTATATATTTTTGTTATGTCTAGATTATTAATTGTATTTTTATTTCTAAAGTTTCTTTAGGTTTTGGTTGGAAGATCTATCAATTGGTGATAGACATGTATTAAAGTCAACCAGTATTATTGTGGTCTGTTTAATTCTTGAAATTGTGAAAGAATTTGTTTGATGTTTGTAGATGCTCCATTGTTTAAGGCATAAATATTTGTAATTGTTATGTCCCGTTGATGTCTAATTCCCTTAAGCAGAATGAAATGAACTTCTTCATTCCTTTTGATTAACTTTGGCTTTGAGTCCACTTCATCTGATATAAAGATTTTATATATATATATTATATACACATATATATATATAAACCCCTTCTTGTATAATAGTTCCATGTAAATAACATTTTTCCATCATTTTACTTTTAGTCTTTTCCTATGAGGCAAGCCTCTTGGAGACAGCATATTTTGGGGTCTTGGTTTTGAATCTAATCTGTCAGTCTATGTCTTTTAACTGATGAGATATACCATTTAAATTCAATGTTATTATTGAGATATGATTTTATTTTCTGTTGAGTTATTTCTGGTTTTTTTATCTGAATTAGTTTCTCCTTTGATTAACTATTCTTCTAATGTTGTTCTTCCCTTCACTGGTTTCCACTTCTTCTTCATGAAATATCTTATTGTCTGTTTTGTAGTGTAGGTTTTCTAGTTGTCAGTGTTTTTAACTTTTGTTTAATATGGATGGTTTTTATTTTATTGTAAATTCTGAAACTTAATTATTCTGAAAATAGTATCTTTCGTTGGCATCAATTTTCTTTCAGAGCTTGGTACATAGTATTTCAAGACCTCCTATCATTGAGGTTCTGAGTTGAGAAATAAACTCAGATTTGTTTCCCTCTAAAGGTTACCTGTCATTTTTTCTGAAAGTCTTTAAAATTCTATTCTTATTCTGTATGTTAAGCATTTTCATAATAATTTGTCTTTTTGTGGGTCTCTTGTAATTTTGTACATTTGAGTCCTTTTGTTTTTAGATGCATTTAATGAGTCAAAGAGTCTCTGATTCAGTTAGGACAGACTGCCCCTCCAGTCTCAGGATTTTTCACTTTAAGCCTCAGGTAGAAACAGTATTACCACTGTTTGAGTTCTGGATAGCTGAACTAGAAGATATGCTACCTTACTCTAATCCACCAACGTGTGCCTCCCCTTTCATGTTTTATTTTGAGATGTGATCTTGGTAAATTGCCAAGTCTAACTTTGAACTTGAAATCCTCCTGCTTCAACTTCCTCAGTTGCTGGAATTAAAGGTCTGCACCATTACACCAGCTTCTAAGTAACAATAATTTTTAAAAAGTTTTCTAAGTTTTATATACTTTTGCTGTTTTCAGCAAGAATCTTGATTTTTCAGTCTGTGTTGAGCCACATTAACACCCAATGACTTCCATTGGTGTAATGAACAGAAAGTCAACACAGGTTAGTCATGCTGAAGAAGATGGCTTCTTAAAGAATATTGTTCTACCTCAGGCCTCACCACCACAACCGACCTTCCAGTACCTGTGTATCAGACAGAAAAAGAAAAACATTTACTAACTGGCATATATTTTTTAGAAACCTTGCATACCTTGGATGAAACTCACTTGATCATGGTGCATTATCTTCTTAATGTTTTGCAATGTCATTCAACAATAATTTATCAAACATTTTTACATCTATGTTTGTCAGAAATATTTTTCTGAAGTTTTGTTTCCTTGATATCACTTTGGTTTTGGTATCAGGGTGGTACTTGCTTCATAGAATAAATTTAACAGTGTTTTCTGCAGCTGTGTTTCATGGAATCATTGGAGAAGAATTGGCATTAGTTATTCTTTAAAGGTCTGATGAAGCTTGATTGAGAATCCTTTAGCTATTTGATTTTTCTTAACCTCAGCTTTCTTGATCCTTATTACTTTACTCTATGCTGATAACATCCCTCCTTTTGGTGAACTTTGAGCACTTCTAGAGAAAATTATACAACAGGAGGGCAGTTTGGAATTATTAATGACAAAACTCAAATGGTAACTTCACATTGACTGGGCAGTGTTTGTTTTTATAAGGCAATGTCCAGTTCCATGGATCACCTGCTTTATACACATCCCCCACACATGCACAGACAACTTTGCAATGTTCTTTTCATGATCTAGCCTCAAACATTATAAATTCTTTAAATTGTTATTAGATCAATCATCAGAAACTCCATCTTCATGAATCTTCAAATCTCAGTTCTGTTAACATCTGTTTACAATCAGATGTTAGCCAGAGAAGGTATCCAAAAAATTTTGGTTCCCCACTCTCAGGTTTTCTCCTTTCTTCATTACTTTTCACTTTGCATTACCTAGGAAATCTATCTGTTTTGTAAATCTGCATGTAGCCAGACTATTGTTTGTGTTAAGATATTTTTACTCCTCCACTCTGGGGCCTGTCTTCATGAAAAATGATGAAAGAAAACCTGTGCCCAGCCCAGTCCAGTGCTATGAGCTGATTTGGTCATTCTTTTATTCCTTTTGGTAGAATTCCTTTTGTTCCTTTGTCCAGAGTTCACAATTGTTGTTTCTGCTTATGTACTAGGGATAGGAAAGAAGAGGGTCAGCCACACTAAGATGTAGGTTTATAGAGCTCTCTTTTTATATTCAAATGGTATAAAAATCCATTAAACTTCTTGTGGAAATTAAACACATATGATACCCAAAACTTCTTGGTACTATGCTATAAAATCTCAATGCCCTGTCCTTCTTTCTTACTTCTTCCTGTTTTTCTAATTAAATATATTTCCCACATAAACCCATCTTCATTTTTATTGCAATTCACTGTGCCAGATGTTCTATCTCTTGAAATTTGCCTCCCCAAAGGAACACATCTTCTCTTCCTTGGTAAGGCAAACAGGGCTTCCCCTCAGTCACCCTTGCTGAGCTCCTCCATGTCTGTGGCCAGCTCAAGCCATACAGTTTATGTTGTTTTTCAGTTACCAGGGGAAGTTTAGACTGCAGAAATAATATGTCCCACTGTCAGACAAAGAGAAGGAAAAAAATCATGAGAATTTGTCCAGTCCAATTATCAAGGAAACCTAAAATGTTCAGTTTCCTTCGGTGGTTTGCAAACAATATGGTAGTCTCTTTTATTCTGTGCTACTGAAGATCAGAACAATGAAGTAATTTCCCTGGAAATAATCCATTGTTATGTGTAATTATGTGTCAAGTATTTTGGCAGTGTGTGTGTGTGAATTTGATGTCTTTCATTTTGAGAAGGCTATATTATTTTGGATGAGTTTCTTTTGGTAGGGAAAATTTGGGAAACATCCAAAAAATGTTCTTAAAGCAGTGGAGCACGCTGATCTACTATAAGAGCCACAGCATGAATATTTTAATGTCCTTTTGCCCTAAATGACTACTCATCAAATATGCAGAATTTCACAGAGAAAATAGAGAGCTGATATATTTATGAAAGAAAATATCCTCAGCTTGGTGACTATCTTGTTAAATAATAATAGACTATTTCAGAACTAATACCATTAGAATTGTATGTTTTCTTTTTTAAATTTCTCTTTCCTGTATTATATCATTCTATATATGATCTTGATATAACTTGTTCACAAATGATGTAAATTCTTTTGACAGGGTATGACATGTGAATGTTTTGAATAATAGTTCATCTTTAACACATGCATGATACAATTAATGAAGCATCTATAATTATTTTTAAGTGAAAACATATCATTCATTATTATTTACTAAAGAGACTTTGACTGAAGTACTCTGTTAAAATAAGAAATGCCATATTTTATGTGGTTCAGTCTTCAACTGCTGAAGGGGAATAAAAAAGAAAAGCAAAACTATAGTGGGATTTTCTTGCAGACTGAGTTAGAATGTTCTAATGTATCACATAAAAGGGTATGTGGACATAATACAAGAAAGTAAAATTAATATATACCAGTATACAATATTTAAGGTTAAAACAGTCA
Organism: Sciurus niger; assembly: GCA_020740815.1. NCBI lineage: Eukaryota > Metazoa > Chordata > Mammalia > Rodentia > Sciuridae > Sciurus > Sciurus niger. The sequence goes on from JAHUXG010016843.1 coordinate 740,497, forward strand.
GTTAAGAAATTTTGTAGAACCACAATTATTGAATAACATTTGTGCCAAATAATGATAATGATCAATATCTTTAAGAACTATCAGAAAGCTGTGTCAGAAATGTCTCTTCTGCACTACATATTGCTCAGTGATACCCCTTTCCATATATCAATACTGATCTTATTTGTATAGTTCAAAAATTCTAAGACTATTTCAATACCTAAATGTTTATATGTATGTGTGTGTGCGTGTGTCTGTGTGTGTATATATATATATATATATATATACATATAATACAATATATATATACAATATATATATACAATATATATTTGTTTTTGTTTTTGTTTTTGTTTTTTGCCATGCTAGGGACTGAATCCAGGGCCTTGTGCTTCACAGTCAAGTACTCTACAAACTGAGCAATATCCCCAGCCCTATATTTTTAAATAAAATACATTTTTTGGACTGTTTTTAACATCACAACCACTCTGGAAAAATGAATAAGGATATCTCATAATTAAAACTTGCAGTGGATAGATTGAGACAAACATCATTATCCTATGTACATGTGTGATTACACTAATGGTATGAGTCTACTTTATGTACAACCAGAGAAATAAGTTTTACCTGATTTTTTTATAATGAATTAAAAAAAAAAAACCTGCAGTGAACTTCACTCAATGGTTAATTTGGGCCACTCCATAGCCTCCAGTATTCACTTTTTCTTCCAAAAATCTCCCACAACTTCACAAAGGAACCATATAATTTAAAACTTTAAATATCTAGGATTTATGGTTCACATGAATACATTATCTGATCAATTTTAAATGATGTAAGGCTCTCCATGTAAAAAAGATGTTTTGTAGGCACAATTACCTCAATAAGTATTTATATTCAAATTATCATTAAATATCATATCAAAACAATGGTTCCTAGGATAGCAGGTTATTTTATACAGTTTAATGTATTTTAAAACTACATGATTTCTCCTTTTAGAGTGAGTTCCCTCATGCACACTGTTCTATTCTTTATTACCAAAGTGATCTTGCTTGGTTCTGAGGTTGGTCCAGAGTCAGGTACAGTTCCAAAATCTGAAAAGTGCTAAAAGTATATTTTAAGGAGACTCAATGTCAATACCAATTTTCCCAAGTACTCTTAAAAAAATTGTTAAATTTTTACAAAAATACTAGAATTTTAGAAATTAGTCATTTCAAACTCATTAACCTTAGGTAATTTCTTGGATTTTAGAAGCCTTGTATCTTTGTTTGGATATAAAGTCATATAGCCTTACTCCAGATTATTTTAAAATTTCTACCTAAAATATAGTTGTAGTTTTTAAAGACAAATAAGTACCTTGTCTGCTTGGAGAGACCTAGGGACCTGATACATCATGACTTTTTCATTTCTCTACAAATGCTGCCACCACCATCAGTATTCTTATGCTTCTTCTTGCCAAAGTTGTCAACTCTTTGATCTCAGCATTTAATTTATGTATTACCCATTCCATTGCTTCTTAGACTTTACCAGCATTGGAAGATACCATGCTTGCCATCAACCCTCCCAGGTAACTGCTAAGGCTGACTCCCTGCACAGAGATGATGGCTTCCTGAATCAGAACTCTCTTTTCTGCATATTAAGTAGTTAATTTTTTGTAAGACTCTCATCCCCTGAAATATTTGTAAAGGAATATTAGTAGTTTTAAGTTCCATTGTTTTCTCTACAGGATCAACTACAGAATATTCTTGCAGTTGTTTTTATTCTTGCTGCACCAATAAGAGACTTCAGGGAAGGAAGGAATTCCCCTTGTATGCTGAGAAGTCTGTGGCTGCACAGCTTTCCAGAGGAATCTATGTGTCTGTTCAGCATATCAACTCCAACTACATTGAAGTTCATGGGGTTTGGATATTTCTGCATTGCAACTGTTATAATTGTTTCCTATGGGTGGGTGAAGATATGCTCCAAGGTCCAGAGCTTCCTGGTGCAGACAGCCCAATCCCTGTACCAGCTATGCTGGGGGACAGTGAGTCAGCAAGGCACTGTCCCAGCCAACATGCACCCAGTGGACCATATAGTGTGCAGAAGCCATCAGGCCCCAAGAGAGAATCTTTCAAAGTGAGATCCCTTAAATGTTTGTATTTTCTTAGTTAAAGGTTTCCTAATATGTTGTGTTTATATAAATATTTAATACTTTATTAACTATAGTTTTATGTTTCTAAATACAAAAAATTTTAACATTGATCAGTACTGTATATGCTTGTAATAAAACATGTAAGCATAATTTATTATAAAAGAAAAAGTACCAAATTATTCATTATTTATATCTAGGGAGTATTAAGGCTGAGTTCAGTAAGTTGTCATTACACAATAATTATAGAAGATACTCAACTGGTTTACCACTGAAAGACCTACCAGCAAACTTTGTATTAGGTAGGTATATAGATCTGTTATTTCTATTCTTACCATTCTTGCTGTAATGCACTACATTTAAAGCATTGGGGAACTCTGATGTTTCATATAGTTTTTCCCTCCATCCCTCCCCCTGCTCTGCAATATATTGTTCATATGGTTTCAATGCTGCACAAATATGCATTTTCTCATACCTGTTTGCTTTGAATGCTATATGCTGATCAGTAGCAAGTTGTTACTTTTGTTATCTGTATATAGTTGCTTGCTGTAAATCAGCAGATTCTGAAAGAGCTTTATTGCATGTCTAAAATTAAAGTATTTTACGTAAAAAATGATATAATGGCAACTACAAAGTTACTTCCATGTAGACTAGCTTAAAAGTAGGTTTTTCTGTTTCTCTCATTATTTTTCTCCCTCTTATTTATGTGGAATACTTGAACATTTTATATTTTTGGTACAACTGAATCTGATAATATCTGAAACTCATTATTCTACTGTCCAGCACTGTAGTCCCAATCTAACATTTTTGATCTTATCCTTGGGAAATATTTAGCTAAACAGACAGCACTTATATATTTCACTCAACAATGAACTCATACAGAAGAATAACTTATTCTGTCCTCCCTAGGAAGCCACAGCCTTGCAGAGTATATAAGCAAACTGAGAATGACATCTACAGAACAGTATAATTAGTGCTATAAAACTTATCTGCAGGGAGCAGTGAGAGAACACTAGAGAAGCAGTTGGCTCCTTGAGAATTGCCATGGAGGAAAGTGAATCACAAAACTACAGTCTGATAGCAAAGAATGAAATGTCTATACACATGCACAGGGAGATTGCTGGTAGAACTTCCTATCCCACATTTTTGAATGCTCCCTACATTATGAGAGAATAGGAAAGAAGAGTTCATAAACAAAACCCACTTATTTTATTCAAGAGGATTAACTCATTATGGTAAGATTCTCATATCCCAATCATTTCACCTCTTGCATTGTCTCCCACATGAGTTTTTGGGAGACACCTCATATCTGAATCATAACAGTTTTATTAATTTACCTATCAATACTGTACAAGGGAACAGAGAAAGAACCTCAGCTCAACAGGGGGATGGACAAGCAGGGGTGTTGAGAGTAACTTTTGTACTGGATTCCAGAATCAGATGGTACCATTCTGTGAGATGTTATGGGAAGCAGACACATATGCCTTTAACAAATGTTGGGGTAAATTTGGCAAAAGCTGAGGCTCACTCCTGATTCAGTCACAAATAAAGCCATTTACACTCTTTGCCTCCTATTTAGGGGATACAGAGACACAGGAAGACTTGAAATTTTATGTAAAAATAAAAACTATAGGATGCAGGCCTGTCACCAATAGGCTCATCCTCTCAACATGGAGTTATTTCAAGGTGAAGGACAGGCTGAAAGGGAATAACAGGGAAGAACATTTTAGTCTTTAAATTATTCTCAGATACCTCTGCTGACTTCTGGTTTTTGCTGTCACTGAAATGTCTCCATGATAATCCACCATGATATTAAGATGGAGCCTCTCTTGACCAGGGTTTTATTTGGTAGCCTTTGGTCAATAACTGTCTCACAACAGACATATACTAAAACCCACTGCAAGTCCTGCTAATCCAGACTCTGAGCAGTAGCAGACCTGAGGTCCTGAGCAGATCTCATGTAGTCAAAGAGACATCTGTGCAAACTCCACTGCAGGTGGAAACTTAGCTGTCTGCCTCACTTGTCAGTCAGGGAAGTGGTCACATCAAGGGGATATTGGGTCTTTCTATGGACATTTTTAACTATCAAAAATTGCAATTGTCTGTGCTAGGTTATCTATTAGGCAGGGACCATGGATGTTATTAAACACATCATCATAAACAGAGAAGTCCCTCAACACAAAGAAGCATCTGGTCTCTCACATTAATCATGCTGTAGATCAGGAACCCTGGTATAGATCATCAATGCTAATCAGAAAGGCACTGGGTCTTTTCTTGTTCATTATTTTGTCCCCAGTGCTTCAAGAACAGTGATTGTTTTATAGTAGGTGAGGAAGGGAAAAAAAGAAAAAAAAAAGGGGGAGAGGAAGACATGGCATATTAAAACCTGGGGACAAGGGAATTAATAATTTTGGGCCTGATTCTTGTGCTACAGTCTCTCTCTCAATGAGTTTGGCCAGTCTACCAAAAGTTTTGCAGTCCAAGTCCAGTTGTTGATGTGAAGCCAGATGCCTTTCCTTGAATATCAGGCAAGATTCCTTGTAAGTAGTAACCCCCTATTGAGAAATTAGTTTTTCCTCCTCTATCCCAAGCATGCACAATGAGCCATCAAGGACTTCACCTGCATACACACACACACACACACACACACACACACACACACACACAAATTAGCATGCAGAGCCACTGGAATCCACTGCCCCATACTGGAGCTGGTGACCTGGGAAGTTCTCATGCCAACTGCAAAGAAAACCCATTGACTTCTTCTGATCCCAAACATTCAGAGTGTTCCACATGATGCTTCACTTCCTCTTCAAAGTTGCAATTAGAGAAAATATAAAATCCAGTGAGAAACAATATCTTGCAAATCCTGCTCACAGCCCTCTTCTCTCTGAGAAGTCTGTTCTTGTCCCAAGCATCCTGAGTTCATTCCAGATTGAGGATAAATGGACAGATTATTGATGAATATCTTCATTCTCTGCTCTGCTGGCCAAGCTTTATTTCAAACTGGAAGTTTCTCTATTAAAATGAAAGACTCCTTGTGCTCTGCAGTCACTCAGGAATCTGGAGTCTGAAGCATGTAATGTGAAAGACCATAAACACAGGTCTTGGACTAGATGCACCAGAGAGCAGGCTTGCTGGAAGCACCTGCAGAGTTACACTTTCTTCCTTTCTGGGAATGGAAACTACTTCCATTAACCATGCCATTTATTGTTGGTACACTATATCTTTGACATTGGGACTTTTCTGACCCTGAAGGCATGCCCTCCTATGCTGTTGTGTGTGTGTGTGTGTGTGTGTGTGTGCATGCACATTGGGGGTGGTTAATCAGATTGAACTCAGGAGCATTCTACAACTCACCCACAACTGAACTAGATCCCTAGCCCCTTTTTAAATTTTATTTTAAGGCAGGGTCTCACAAAATGGCCCAGACTGGCCTCCTGCCTCAGTTCCTTGGGTCACTTGGATTACAGACATATGCCACTGCACCCAGGCAATGTCTTCCTGGAGATAGCTGATGCCTAGAGAGTCAGCCATCTCTCCAGCATGTTTACCTTACACAATCCAATCCAGTTCCCACACCACCAATTCCCTCCCTAAGAGGTCTTCCAACCTCTTGTGCCACTATTTGATTGCCTTAATCATACCAAACCCAAGTCCTAGAGAACTAGGAATGGTCGTTGTCTACTAGAGCCCACTGAAATTATTGAAACATGCTAATCCTAAGCCTGCTTATGCTGCCTCCTCTTTTCTTCCTGAAAAAATAAAATAGTCTTTTTCCCAAGTTCCCGTCACCTTCCACACTCTCTGCATCCTGACCAACACTGGTGCTTCCCATATTGCCAGGCACAACTGTTTATGGAAACTGTAGAAGACTTTGAGAGTCAAATCTGTTTCTGTGAGTCTTACCATACCAGATTAAAACAAACCTAAGGTACCCTTACAAGAACGCCAAACTTGCAAAGTTTTCAAAAGAGCCAGGGCAATTGCATCCGTAGTGCAAGTCCCTGGGCCTGGGTCATGGGAGCCCACCCAGTCCACTGTATTCTGTTAGGCCTTCCCCATATTTGTGCTGAGGAATAGAAAGGGCTGCAAGAGATGGGAGGGGAGGAAGGTCACTACACCTGGAAAGTGGGAATTGTGCAAGTACTATTTCTATTGCACATAATTTCTTTGATCATGGCTGCAAATTTGGTTCACAGAAGAGGCACAGGAGCAGACAAAATACCACAATAGTCTGTAGTAGAGCTAGACTTGGACTGGTGTTTCAAATACTAGTTTTCTTTCAATTTCCTCAGTTACCTTCCCAATGAACACTTTAAAGCATCATAAAGGGCAGGTCATGTTCTTTCCTGGGAGTTCTTACAATCAGATTTGACTTCCAATGAGAAGAAAATGGCCTGTTGTGACTTTATGACCTCTCTTCCTACTGATTGGTATTATCTGGGCCTGTGACCAGAGCTCTGCCACCCCCAGGACTAAGAACTATAGGAACATGGTCAGCCTAATGTGCATGGGGACTAGGACCGGTAAAATCTAAGGATTTTCCTGCTGCAGTACCAAGGTCATTTCTCCCTCAAGTCAATGCCCCTAGCTGCACATCACTTCCTAGACACCACAGTAAAATTGTCCTCAGCATACTGACACTAGAGACTCTAATGGGGCTCAGAGAAGCCGGAAGTCTGACTGCAGAGTGCCCTTCATTTTTTGCAGGAAAGTGCACTCTCACCATCTAGTGGTCTCAAGGGGAAACTGCTGGGATCTGCACACCATGACCCAGGATCTTCCATACAGGAAGAACTTGGCTTTCTCAATCATAGTCCTCCTAATCGTGATCACGGCGCAGTGACACAGTTTTTAGAGCTTCTTAAACAACAGATTAGCTAATGCTTCCACCTCTGGAAGAGAAGTAAGGGTCAAAACATTTACTGGGTTTTGACTATTAATCTTGGGTGTGGTTGTGAATTTTAAAGGGCACACTGCAACAGGATTCTCTGGACTCCTGGGTGCTAGGCAACAGATTGTGCAGTCTTTTGTATCCCAGGGTCTGTCTACCTGGGCTGAAACTGCCTAACACTGGAAGCCTGTCTGCCTGCAGTGTCAGTCAGTGAGCTCATCATAAAAAGGGTTTTTTCAAAGTGGTGAAAAAGATCATGTTCTTGGAGGAAAGACCAAAACAGGTGGTCAAATGCAAGTGTGTACCTGGAGAGATCATGAAGCTTAGGATCCCTGCATCTGATACTGTAGGTCTGGGGTGTGGCTTGAGAATCTGCATTGCTATCAAGTTCTCTGGTGAAACTCGGTTGGTCTGGGACCCACTCATAGAAACCCATTCGACCATAGTATAACTTAGGCAGAACTATTTCTTCTTAAATGATAGGGGACAGACAGATGTGAGCACATGAATTTAAGAGAATAATTTTATAAAGTGATCCCACTGTGCTGATTTCCACTTGCTTTCTTTTTTCAAGAAGCAATTTATCTGCAACCCTGCCAGGCCTAAGTGGGCAGGATATGTCATATTCCTCAGGAAACTACCAGTTTTCTGCACGAGAAATACAGTCCTGATATAATGTTGATAAGGAAGGGAGATTTTAGTGACCCTTTCCACAGGCCAGATGCCAAAACTCATGACAATAAAGACAATTCCTTCTAATCATATAATCTGTAAGAATTTTTGATTAAGAATTCAATGAGAAACCATCAGCATGGGTGAAAGTCACCTAGGGTTGTTGTGGCAGTGGGGACTTGAGAGTCTGAAATCATTATGCTCTCAGTCAAAAATCAAGATGTGGACATTATTGGGACTATCAGGAAACTTCTCTAGGACTCTCTAATGAAACTAGAGTGCAGAAGAGGCACACAGTCTCTCTCATTTCTGAGAGGACTCACTCTCTCCCTCCAGAGTGTCCCTTTCCCTATCCATTCAATAAACTCATTTCTATTACTCTAAGTGACATTTCTGAAGTATTTCTGACTTGATCACAAGAATTGTGGTTTGAAGAGGAGTCTTTTCACTGTCTCAATTTCCCAGAAGTCACCAGTTTTGTAACATTAAACATTTGAAAATTCTCATGATCTGCATTGATCTTGCTCAAGATACACTGTCAAGATTTCAGGGACCTTAGTCTACAGCTCTTTCAGGAAGAATCAAAGGTAGAAAGTGTAAGAATAGAGGTAAACACTAGGAGTGTCTTTGCCCTTCTCACACTCTAGCAGACAGGTATACCAGGAGATAAATTTGGACCCATTTCTGAATATCAAGTGCCCTTGTTTCCCACTGCAACATGCAAATGGTCAATGATACCAGGATTCTCATCACTCATATTCCCCGAGGCCAGGTTTTATGTGACTCTACAATATATACATAATTTTTTCTTACTTTTTTGCAAAGATTTACATGTGATGCTTTCAAGCTAGAGATTTACCAGTACAAAAGGGAAGCCTCTGCACTGTACAACAAGCATGATTTCATATGATGATTATTTCCTGCCTGCAGTCTCCAGCACATGGGTTCTGACCAATGCTGGGTCCAATAAGAAAACTGTATTTAACCAATTAAAGGTGAGCAGTGCTCTGAGTTCCTCCCTTCCTTACTGTTTGGCCCAATCAAAATGCAACTACATTTGACCAATCAGAAATGATTGTTGCTCTGACACCCCACCAACAGGAATCCACAGGGCTATGCCTGTTCTGTTTACTCAAGAAATATGCCTCCATTGATGTGGTTTTTAATATGCACTGTAGATCTAGTGAAAAATTATTTCCTTAAAATTGAAAGCAATTTTTGGTTTCTAATGTATGCTCACTTACAAAAGTGTTATTTATAATAAAGAAAAAAGCAAACACTTTCAGAGTTGACAGTAGGCAGAGTGCCTACATTGCATGGAAATGTTTTATTTTGAAATCCTATGAAAAGTATATAAATACATTCTGTCCTGGATTATATTCATCTACATACCAGCCCAGTAGCAAAATGTAACTTTTAACCTTCTTTGAATAGGAGTGATCCATGAAGGTAGACACATGTCTCTGGGACTGTCTAAAGTCATGCTTCAACATGTGGCCAGTATTAGGTCATTCTCAAAGCTTGTATGGACTTAAACTTTTTTTTGTCACATTTTTATTGGTGCATTACAGTTGTGAGACCAGTGCAAATAGCAAATAGCTGATTACCAAAGAAAGGGAGATGGGTAGATATCACTCACCATCAATTATTTGCTGACAGCCCCTGGGGGAGAGGAAGGATCACATTTTCCAATAAAAGCAATCACCACCTTTTTGGCTCTCTTCCTGCCCTTTTGGTCATCTTTGACCACAGAGGCAAGATAAGAGGAGGAGGGGACATGAGAAAAAAGGAAACCTAGAATTTATAAAGGGAAAATTTACCCCCACTCCTTTGGGCATCAGCACTGTACTCCTTCTTTCCAGAGAACTCTCTCTCTCTCTCTCTCTCTCTCTCTCTCTCTCTCTCTCTCTCTCTCTCCATTGTATTCATTAAATGAAACTTTTTTCTTGCCTTGGCACTTCTTGGGTGTTTAATCTTCAATGCAGGAAAAAAAGGACCCAATCCTGATTTTTAAGACTGATTTCTGTTGTACATAATGCTAGAATTTGTTGTTACATATTTGTACATGCACAAAATATAAAAATATTATTTGGCTAATATCAATCCCCAGCACTTCCCTCCTCTCTCCCTACATCCCACCCCTTTGTCACTTTTCTGTACTGCTCTTCCTTTGATTTTTAGAAGATTTACCTCCTATTTTGTTTACTTTTTTCCTCTAGTTTACATATATAACATATAACCCTTAACCTTCTGGGTTTGACTCATTTCCATTAACATGATGGTCTCTAGTTCCATCTATTTTCTTGCAAAGACTTAAGTTCACTTTTCTTTATGGATGTGTAAAACTACATTGTATATATATATATACCACATTTTCTGTATCCATTCATCTATTGATGGACAATAGACTGGCTTTATATTTTGGCTATTGTGAACTATGTTGCTATAAACATGGGAATGTGTGTTTGTTCCACTGTAGCATGACTTCAGTTCTTCAGGTTAAATAGTGAAGAGCAGTACTGTTGGAGCATATGGTGGTTTCACACCCATTCTTTTGAGAAGCATCCATATTATTTCCATAGTGGTTGCATTAACTTACTTTCCTCCTGACTGTATGAAAGTTTTTCTTTTTCTCCACATTCTCTGAAGTATTTATTGTTTTTATTCTTGATGACTGCCATTCTGTCTTGTGTGAGGTAAAATCTCAATATAGTTTTGATTTTCCTTTCCCTAATTGGTAAAGATGTTTAACAATTTTTTATATATTTCTTGGTCATTTGTATTTCTTCTTTTGAGAAGTGTCTGTTTAATTTATTTGCACATTTATTAATTGGGTTATTTGATTGTTTTGGAGATTTAATCCTCTATTTTTCCCTGCTATCATTCTCTTTTCCCTCCATTACTACAAAAGGGAATTGAGAAAAAAATAGGTCTGCCAATACTGTTGGTTTCAAGAGACAGAAAATCAACTCTAACATAGGCAAAGGTAGTGTGTATGTGTATGGGGGGTTGTGTTCTTTTACAAATAAAATCTCTGTGGGTAGTTCTGAATGCAGGCACAGCAGGTTTCAGTGACCCAATATCTTTTCATCTCTCAGTTCCCATTCCATTTTATGGCCTCCCCTGTAGACAATAGATGACAATAAACTTTCCATGCTTACTTCCTACCAGTCATTTGTAGGCCTCTTAATCTGTCTGGGCCAACTCAAGGCAATTTGGCAGACTAAGTGTCTCCTTGTTCATGGGCCTTCCATGCTGTGACTTCTTAGACCTCATCACCTGCCCCACTCACCCCACATGGGGTGAAATGCAGGGGGAGAGCCAAGGTAAAATCAGGAGCTATTTCTGGAAGAAGAGAAAACAAATACTGTAGAAAGATAACACCCTCTGACCAGACTCTCCTCTGATTTGCAGGGGAACAACTGTCTACTTCATAAAGTTGTGAAGTCTCTGTGTTTGTCAGCTCATGGCACTGTTCAAGAACCCAGGGACCAGAACATCCCCACTTCATTGATGAGGAGACCAGGGCTCAGAGAAAGTAAATCTTTCTTCCCAAGGCTACTGACCTTCAAAGTGGTAGAGCCAGAGTATGAAGCCAAATCCAGTCTCCAAAGTGTGTTTTGAATCAATCTTGCCCTCTCAGATCATTGCTAGTCTCCCTCAGGTACAAGAAGATTATCGTAGATCTAGAGAAGGAAGAGGGAAAGCAGGAAGGATGAAGAGTCCCTGACAGCACCTCACAAAGACCCTGCACCAATCAGTTTGTTGCTGAGTTTGGAAAGATTCCTGCCTACTCATGTCTTCTAGAGGTTTCCATACATATTTATTTCCATGTCAGTTTTGCAATTTTGGCACTTATATTATTTTTGTTTACTTATTTTTCTTAATTCACCTTACCTCTTATACTTACAAAAATATATTTAAAATCACAACTGTCAATGGCAATTGTCAATCAAAATGAGTACTCCTTGCCTCAAATAAAACTTCATTTCAAAATTCCATAGAAATACTAAATAAAATGCTCACCAACTGTTCACCATTTAAAATCACCCCATGTCTGAGGCAGGATCTTCAGGCTAAGTTTGGAGAATTACATCTAGCAAGTCACACCAGAAAACACATGACTCTATGCTCCTCTGCCACAAATAACTTTCCAGGCATGCCTGCAGTGTCCCTTGCACTCTAAGAGCAAGGTGAGGGAAGTCACAGCTCCTCACAATGAGGTGGTCAGGATTTTCTACCCCAAACATGGCCTCATTGCCAGGCTTCTAGTTCTGACCACTGCATCCTTAGTTTCTGACCACATACCCTTGCAGACATATGATATTCAGAGGCTGTGGTGCCTTCTAGCACCATTTTGCCTAACAATTCAGTCATATCATAACTTCTAATTTACCTCTTCTGTGATTATTACTGTTCATGTGCTCTCTGAAGAAGAAACCAGGTTTTCACAGTGTCCCCAGGAAGTCAGGCATTTCTAGACTAAGCACAGTCACATCTTGACCCACTCTCCTTCTGTCCAGGTGCTGCTAAAATGTCTGCCAGAGACCAATCTCCATGGGAAGACAGAGGAGCCACCAACTCTAAAAGGAGGGTGGGCCTTTGAGAGCATGAGGGAGAAGCTGCTCACTATACAGAGGAGGAAGCCAGTTCTGAAGGCCCTTGTCTCCATATCTTGCACAACTTCTGGATCAATGTCCCCTGACTCCTAGCACAAGTTTCCAATCCAAATTACATTAAGTTCACAGTTCCAAGGACAGACTTCTCATCTACAATAATCTAGTTTCTGTCATATATCCATGTAGTCACAATGACATTCTCTCACCTGGGAGATAAAACACATGACCTGATAGACTAATGATTCTATAGAAATAGAAATCATTTAAACACCTCTACACAACCCAGTTCTCATTCTGAAGACTTCGAGACTTCCCATCCTGTTGATTGGGAACCTCAAACCAAATGCTGCAGATGGATTAAATTTCATCATTTTCAGAAAGCAATATGGAGCCACTGTGTCTTAGAGGAGGCAGGGCAATGGCCTGAGCCCTTTTCTCTAACAGGTGGCTGCTCGGCTCCCTGCTGCTCAATCCTGTTCCTAAACTGGGCTTCAGTCTGTCCACCTCTGGTACCTCTTCAAATGCTTGTGGGAGTGTCCAGGAGGGGTACTGCTTCTCAGCTGCCCAGATTCAGCACAACTACAACACAAGGAGAGCTGAGTAGGCATGAGAGACACAAGGAGGCTAAGGGGACAGAGGTCCAGAAAATTCAAGGGCAGAGTTTGCACTAAGGAAACAGGATTACAAGGAAGGCTGGTCTTGTGGGATAACAATGGGAGAAAACAGAAATCCTTCCCCAATAAAAAAATACTTCCTCTATCATCACTCTTTGGTTTTACTCCTTTGGTTATGGTCTTTATATTTTACAGATTATTTTAATGATAGCTGAAAACTAGGAGGATCCAAACTTTGGAAACAACAATATGTCTGGATATGGCTGTTCTGCAAGCTTCCATGCAGCCTTATGAATAATGGCCTAAAAATATGTATGGTTTAAGTGATTTAGGTAATGTTCAAATGTAAAAGAATAATCGCATGTATGATGAGATTACTATTGTATTATTACTACAGCTATCTGATGCTGTACTTCTTGAGCAAAATGTCTGAAGTATATACAAGTGTGGTGGTACTAGTGAGCTTGTGGGAAAATGTGTAGAAGTATAGAAAGATATGATCCAATTACATTCCCTGTCTCCACTCAGAGACTCATGGGAGGTGCCATGCAAGAAGAATGGCACTGAATTTTGCAGAATTCAAGTCATCATGAGGGTTTTTATTAGTAAATATTTAGACTTAAAATTGACATTCAAATGAAACTGAATGTGTCAATGCTGCTTGGCCATTGAGCCCTGGCCTTGACCTCATTAAGTTTACAATCCAGGGTGAATATTCACAAGTGAACCCTATGCTTCTGGCTCCTCTAGCATTGTAATGGAACTCAAGGTCACCAGACCATGCTGTCAGCCACTGCTATTGTTCCCTGTGTCTCTTTTTGTCTCTCTCCTTCCTGCCTGCCCCACCTCCCTCAGCAGGACCCACATGTTGATGTACTGTTTGTTAACACTAGAATAAAATTAGAGCCCTGGTCTCCTTACTGTCATTGCTTCTTGTTGGTGCTGATACTTGCACTGACCAGAAAATCCTAGGAGAGATTGGGCCATGTCTTCCTTGGCTGAGAGTCTGTACCAGCCTTCATCACAGCACCTGGCCCAATGTGTCTGAAAAGGATGATTGCATAATACAAGTGTGTATTGACCTAAAGTTGTGACTACCAGAGGCCTGTGGTATGCCATGGTTGTGAGGATCGTGGGAATATTTGTTACCATTCTAAGCTTGACTTCACTAGGGAAATTGCCTTTAGGAAAATGGCCTTAGCTAGGGAAATGGCCTATCCCTCTCAACAAAACCTGAGTACCATGCCTAGATCCTGTTAGGCTACACTTCATGGGGAAAGGTGGGGCTTTCAGTCCCAATATGTTGCATTTTCTGTCCTGCCCTTGACTACCTTCCCCCTTTTCATCCCACATCCATTTTAAACAACTGTTACTTGCATCCATGGAGTTCTGGGAATGTGACTTGTATAAAGCTGCTCTCCCGCCCATCAGGTGCAGCCATTTCCCCCACCTCCTAACCACTTGTCGGTCTGTGAACATCCTAGCTAGCAATTGTTTGTTTCATCAGTCAGCTTGCATGTATCCTTCTTCGATATTGGTCCTCTGTTAGCCTGGCCGGATTCAACTGTTTTATTATAGCTTCCCCGCCACCTTTTCCCATTCTTCTGTCTATCCTACATACTTTTCTCTATCCTCCTAACTTTCCACTCTGTCTAGCATGCACCCTTTCTTTTCCTTTCTCTTTTCCTCTCATTTTCTCTCTTACCCTGCAGGGAGAAACTCTGTTTGCTTAATAAATTCCCTTATGTAATTTCCCGTGTCTGGTGTGTTTTTGTGGGATTTCCTTACATGCCTGAAGTTTCTCAGTCAATCTTTGAAGAGAAATATTTTTCCCATTTTGTAAATGGAGCAAAACTGATCACCAAAATACCTTGGATGCTGTTATTGACAAGCAAAATTCAAAATTACTGAAAAGAAATGTGGAACCAAATTGCTATAATCACAGTTTGATGATAAAATTTGTTGAGGTACATTCCAATATATCTGAATTTCTACCCCAATAAAGATATGCCAAAGGTGTCAGGAACTGAGAGGAAGGTAGATGTTCAGGGTGCTACTCAGAGAAGGAGAGAGAACGCTATTCCCATCTCCATTCATCCAAGGGAGTGATCCCAGGGAGCAAGGAATCTCAAGGTTCCCCACACTTATCTAGGGCAAAGAGAAGCAGTACACATTTTAGTGGATTAGGGAGAGTTTTTATTTATTTATTGTAAAGTCTATCCAGTTATTTGCAAAATTTGGAAAATCTGCAATCAGCTTTCCTGGACTCACAATGAAAGTCAATTTTTTTTTCTTAAAGAGATCCTTGAGACCATCTTAACAATAAGTCTCTGTATTATGTGACTTTTTGCAACACTGAAGCTTAGGGAGCAAGATAGCACACATAGCTTCCTTTTGAAACAGGTCAGCTCTATTTGCATGAAGACAAGCAGACTGGGGTGAGCAGTTTGTGATGCTATTGTTTTTCCCTTGAAAAGCACAGAGTATTCTGCTGCAATTAAGGATACACACTTGTGCAGGGCCTTTGGCAGTTTTTCAAGAAGGCAGGTGAGTGCCCACAGCCTGGGATCCAAGGAAAGCACCCAAGTTGACCTTGGTTTGTGCAAGGCTGCCATCATGTGACCACTGCAGATATTTCTCACCAGCAAACAGCAAGCCCAGGCACATGGTTTGTTTGTACACTGTTCTGAGCTCTCTTAACAGGTCCCTTCTGTAATGACCATGGTTTTCTACCTCCAGCCAGAATACAGGCTCAAGATATAGCTTGATCTCAGTTTGAGGAATATAAGGTTCTAATGTAGGCATTCAAGTCCAAGTCTTCTCCAGGCCTACTGTGAGCCTCCACAATAGTGGAGCCATACATTGATAAATTCTTAAGGGCCTGAAAGACTATTCCTGTATGTATAATTTTGGATTGATAAGAAGAAGACAAGTCAGCACCCCAAAGGACACTTTGGTGAGGTTTTACTATGGAAAGAGGTACAGGTATTTAAAAGTTGAAGAAGTGATGATTTCTTAGCATTACAACCCAACAGAACTTAGAGCTCTGGTAACCAAGCACCCACATTCTAGGAACAGTCCCTTGTTCACCTCATGTGATGGAAGATGTGCAACAGAGCAAGATGTTTTCCTAATGTTTCCAAATCTTCCAAGTTTCTAGGCACAAAAAGGTCCAGAGTGGGAGTATTTTTAGATGTTGACTTATCCCTCAAAACAGACCCTTATGACAACTTATCAGGAGGTACACAAAGGTAAAAGAGAGGAGCCTAGAGATGACCAATCAAGGCAAATTCTCATCTAGGATTATATCTGAGATGTCCTTTGACCTTCTCTGTGTGTGTGTGTTGGGGGGTGGGAATTAGTGGACCTATAATAGTAGGCATAGATTATTCCATGTTGAAACTGTGGCAGAACTTTCATGTTTGTACCACTGAAAATGATGGCTAGGGTGGATATTTAAGTATTGGATACTAGATTTTTCTACTCAAGTATTTATCCAAAAGAATTATTCTGTAACCAAGTGTCACCAATATATGGAAACCTATGCCTAATCTGGGTATGAATATTTTCAATGGAAGTGTCCCCTGTGGATTCAACCAGGATGGCCAGAGTTAATTATTTTCCAACATGAAAGACAATTTCTTTTCAGAGTCCCATGCAGATCATTGTGGAGCTACTTCTTAATTTTGTCTCCTTGGGGAAAGAACAAGTGAATCACACAACTAACAATGATATCTCTGGTCTAAGGTTAGATGAGACTTCTGGAGAAGGGTCTCCACAGGCATAAAAATTGGAGATGTCCAAGATTGGTCCAGGAAAAATACTCAAGTATGGGGACTCCCATAAACACTTTCCAGGAATTTACCACTTGAATGACCTATATTCCCATCCCTAAAGAAATCTAGACTGTATTACTCCTCCTGGCAACCTAGTAGGTGTAAATCTCCAGATTACATACTTGTAGAAATAACAGAGAAGGTATTTCCACATTGTTTTTAATGATTTCTGGGTATTGAATATATCTTTTCTGGTGTTACCTGCCCCAGGTAACCCATATATGAGTCATCTCCACTGTACTTCTAGTTCTTTTACAAGATTTAACACTAACACCTTTATCAGGAAAGTATTGGCCTAAACATGAGTGATGGTCACATGAACAAATGAGGTAAAAGCAGTCTACATGTTTTACATGACTACCATACCACAAAAACTCTCTATACTCCCATCAGGTAAGGAGAGTGTTCTCACATGGCTTTATAATATTCTAGTAAGTAATATCATTTCTTGCAGCAGTTCAGTCTTTCAATGCTTGTGGAATGTGATGTGATTCAATTGTTCCTTCATTGTGCCATGATGCAGGAACAGTGTATATGTGTCCTAATAAATTGCATCAGTATCATTGGATAGTTACAAGAATGCCAAAAATGGGGTTAAACAGAAATTTATTTGTTCTAATTTCAGAGTCTGTATAACAAAGTGCTTGCTGGAATGATTTTCCTTGAGGTTCAACTCTTTGACATCTGCATTGCCATTTTCTGTCTCTAAGTTTGCCTGATATTTTTCTATGCTATTTGTGTCCTTATTGCTGATTTTTAAAGGAGAAAAGGTGCATTGGATTAGACTTTACACCAATTAGCTGGATTAAATTAATCATGCCTTTAGGAAACATATTTAAATAGAATCACAATCAGAGGCACTTAGGATTTGGAACATCAATATATAAGATTTGGGGAGGGGCACAATTCAGTTAATAAAAAACTTGTCTTCTGGTGAAGACAGACTCCTGGGAAAGGGAATGCTGAGTGAAGGGATATGCACATGTAGCATTTTAATAGCTATAATCAGATTACATCACAGAAGGGTTGTTGAAGTTACATTGCCACAGAATTTCTGGTTTTAGCTACTTCTCTGCATCCAGAATTATCTGGGTATTGGCATTTAAAATTTTTTTTTCTTGGTTAATCTCTTGTCCATGTGGCAAACAAAATCACTCTGTTCCATTTCTTAGAGTTTCCCAACTGATATGCTTGAGTTATCTTTTAGTTGATTTATCAGTCATTTAGATATTTTTCTTCCCTAAGTCATACTCAGATTTTGGGCCCTGTGTTACAGTTTCTTACACCCTCTAGTCTCCAAGCATTTGCCCCAATGAGTTATCTGGGGTGACATAGTTCTGTTTCTAAAGAGTTCCCTTAAAGTGAAAATAGGATAAACATTAGTCTCTCAAGTCAAAGGGACCTCCTGGGATGTCTTCTCTAGTCTCTCTCTTTAAAATGGAGAAAAATAATATTTCTGTATATGGAAATCCTCTATATCAGGAGCAAACCAGACTTTTAGATGCTTAGAATAAATTTGATACAGTTCTGCCCTGTGCAGTTCTCAGTATAGACACATGCTGCTGAGAAACCATTTCATACCTAGAAACCTGTGTTTTCTCATTTCTATTATTGTATGTTTTCAGAGGACTCAGTTGGATAATGTATTCATGGGGGTTTTTGATTTAAGTAGGTGCTGTGCTTCCACAGCTGACAAAACACTTTGAAGTTACTGTGTAGATACTGCTTAACCATTAAGTGACACCATATTAATTTTCTTTCAGAAATAAAACCTTTTCATCATGGGCACTCATGTAATTCACATGCCCAAATACAATGTCAACTCCTCCTGGCCTGAAATCCTGATTCCAATTCTCTAATGTTTTATGGTACTGCTAATAGTTATATATCTCCCCCACCTTGGCCTCCCTTTTGCTGTATACTGTGAATAAATAAAAATAAAAACATTCTGCTGCATGCCTTTATACCTCATGTCACTCTTTGTTTTGAACTCATAGGGCTTTGTGTTATTTTATATCTCTCTAGGTCAACCAATTCTATAATTAATAAATCCTGATTAAGAATATCAACTTATATTTTGATATGTAAAGAGGTGTGGAGTTAAATTCTAGTTGGTGTTTGCCCTAGATATAAACTGAAGCAAGATTCCCTGGATCCTGGAATGGAAGGCCCAAGATGACATGGATATATGAGAATGTTCTGCTGTTATATACTACATAAGATGGAATTTTTATACATATATCACAAATCTCCTTTTTTTTTGTGGTGTGGGGTATTGAACCCAGGGACTTGTGCTGTACCAACTAAGCTCTATTCCCAGCCCCCCCAAATCCTGCTTTTTGTTTCACTTAATTTTGTAACATTTATTGACTCATTACATTCGAGACTGTGCTATAAGCACTGTACATATATGAACCCAAAGGTAGTTAACACTAATCAAGGCAATTTTACACTAAAATTTCTTTACAATAACAAATATAAAACATATCGCCCTAACAGATATCTTATTTGTCACAAGTTTATCCATATATTTTACACAAGTCATAAGAAAAAAGTATACATTTTGCAATTAAATTAAAACACTTTATTATTAAAAATCAAAACTGGGTTCACTGTACATATAACACAGTTGGATATGATCATATTATCCTTTTCATTTTCATACATTTTAAAATCTACCAAAATATCTTAAACCAATGTCAAATTAATAAATATATTGGCTCTCTCATGCCATCAGCAGATATTACAGACCAAAAGCAATATGCTAAAAGGTATTTAAAAGAGATATTTCTAAAAGAGCATGAGATGCTAAAAGGAGTTGCCTGGAGCATAACCAGGAAATTTCTGCTTTTTTGATGATAATAAGACAGTGAAAAAGCCTTGTGATATGATGGAGGCATTTTGACTTTTGAGTCAGACACAGCTCATCATGAGCCCCAGCCCACCTGCTTATTAGTTGTGGAATTTTGTCCACTAGAAGAAACAGGTATTACAGCCTGGCCTTCAAGTGTAAGTCCAAATTGCCAAATAAGTTTGCATTTAATGTATTTAAACAAGAATCAAGACTGTGGAAGATTGTAGGCTATGTGACTTTAACCTCCTGGGCTCCCCCACCTTCATTTTTATGCTGTCTGATATCTGTAAAGGGAAAGAAACTATGACCAGTATGAAGTGGGAAATAATGATCTACTTTTGGACACTTTATGGTTGGAGGTTCCTGCTCCCACTCAGGACACTGTTTCTCCTACTTATGGAGTCTGAGGAGAAATATTAGTAGAAAACTGTATCCATCAACTCTAGCATATAAAGAGATAGAACAGGCCCTTTAAGTCCCTGACATCAGGGGACTCATCTCTCAAATCTTGAATATAGTTACTGTGAACTGAGTTATGATAGAGTCAAACTTGAGGGTGTAGTTCTCAAAACACAAATACTTTATTAGCAGTATTTTATTAGTCACAGATAATATTCTGGATGTGCCAAGTTATATTATTTATATTAATTTTAACTGTTCCTTTTTATGTTATTAATGTGAATACTAGAAATATTTTAATTATCCTTGTGCCTTCCGTGTTGTTTGCATTGGACATTGTTGCTTTTGGGGGTTACTTCCCAGTTCAAAGTTCAGTCTGTCTCCTAAACAAAAACAGAAAGCAAAAAGGTCAAATGGAATTTTATAGTAATTTTCATTATATTAATTTTATTCATGATTGGTAAACAGGATATAACCCATAAAATGAAATGACTTCATGTGCAATGTTAAAAGCAAATGTTCTGCTGACTGGGCTAGATCCCACTTTGGGAAGAAAATCTTGCCTTAAAACAAAAGCAGCCTGAGGCTCTGAGGTTCAATTCCCTGACCTCAAAAGAAAAAGAGAAAAAAAGCTGCAACCAACAAACCTGTCATTCTGGATTTATTAATGCCTGGATTGGATAATACTCCCTGCCACTCAAAACAAACAAACAAAGAAAAAAGACTCACTGGACTAAGACTCAGGGGGTATGGTCTGAAGCCCTGTCCAATCAGAAGCAGTTAGTGAGAACTATCCAATCCTGTGTGCAACCAGGGAGGAGGGGCTGGCTTCCACAATCTGGCCAGGGGTCCTTTTCTCCTGAGTCCACCATTTTTGCCACTTGCTACAGGCTTCACCCTCATCTCTTGGAGTCTCGGTTTATTCTACTGTGCAGGTGCTGAAGATCGCTAGGGACAGGCCTGTGTCCTAAGCACCAGGAAATGGTGAGTGTGCAGTGGTATCAGGAACCTGGGGAGAGAGACTGGAGGAGGGAGACTGTTGAAACCGCAGGACTGTCTGTGATGGAACAGGAGCTAGCAAATGGGGACGCTGGGCAGTGTCTGGAGGCTGCAGGCCTGAGCCCTCCTCTGGGGCAGTACCCCTCAGTCCTACTGGCCATTCAAGTGGGGAGCAGGTCAGGGGAAGAGATCCTTGGCCATCATTCTTATCTTCGCAGAACATCCTCAGGACCTGCCTCAAATACTATCTGGCAGGTGTGTGCCTGCATCTGGGTCTTCCCAGATGCTGGTGATTGACTGGTGGGATGATTATTATAATCAAATCCCCATATTGTTTTCCTTCAGAAGAGGAACTGTGGTCTACAGCAACCTTGCTTCCTCCTGAGCTAACTTATTGTTCATTTTTGCTTTCTTTTTCTTTACTTCCTTTTTCTTTCTTTTTTCTTACTGGAAGTTGAACCAAGGGAAGATTTAACACTGAGATATATCCCTAGTACTTTTTATTTTTATTGTGATACAGAATCTAGCTAAGTTCCTGAGATTGGCCTTGTTAAGTTTTGATTTATCTGGACTTTTTATATTGCAATGAAGTATATAATTTTTATATACATATGGATTTATATATGGATTTTGTTTATATTGTGATTCCTTATTGCAATAGTATAGTTTCATAATATACATGAATGTCAGGTATGATAAGTATTTCTTTTGCTCTTACAATTGAAAAATTTCTTGGCTAATGTTATGTATAATTTTGTAGATGAATTTTAGAACTTTATACTTTGGTTTCTTATTTCATTAAAAGAAAAGCATGTTAATTTTTTATTATTGCATTGTAGTTATACATAAAATTTGGGTTAATTTTGACATAATCATACAAGCACAGAATATAATTTGCTTCACTTCAGTACCCAGTAGTTCCCCCTCTCCTTCTCCTCATCCCTTCCCCTCTCTTCCATTTATTTATAGTTTTTTAAAATTACTGCGTCATAGATACACATAAAGGTAGAATTCACTGTGATTTATTCATATATGTACATAGCAAATTTGGTGGGAATATATTGTATTTTAATTTTGGGGAAATTTTTCATTTTTGTAATGATGAGTTTCATCATGTACACATGGGATGTGTAATTGAGTCTTTAATGAGCATCTGATGATTTTCATTGATTTATAAAATCTATGTACATTCTTTCTGAACATGTATACATGTGAAATACCAGTGAATATTACATCTACAAAAAATTAAACATGGTGTTTTATACTATTGTAAAAACTGGATATACTGTGACCAAAATATGACTGGCCCTTAGTGACCAGTTTTCTCTGAAGTTATTATTTATCTCTTCCAAGATGTACATTTTCTTGTACCATCTCCTGTTGCCACCCACGGCAATTTGTTACCACCTGCAGCAACAATTGCGTGGGTATTTATCAGAGGTGGACTGGAAACTGAGCTACTTCTACTATCTTTCTCTTTAATGTGCTGCTTTCTTGCTTGTTCACTTGTTTCCTAGCTTATAGGGGAAGAAAGGCTCTGAGAGGAGAGAGAGAGAGAGAGGCTTTGCTTAAGAAAGAGAGACTACACTTTCAGAGATCTATATCTTCTTAGTTGTGCTCCTTCTTCTTAAAGTTGCATCCTGTATCCTGCATCCTTTACTCTGCTATCTAGAGGTGTGGCTTTACTTCTCCATTCTGCAATCTGCAACCTGCGTTCTGCCATCATTCAAAGGTGATGCTTAACCATTGCTTATCTGTCCTGTTAGCTGCTTATCTGGTTATTCTTGGTGCTTCTGATAGGTGTGTGTCTTATATACCTAAGGCAGCCAATCAGTTTAGGATTAGCACAATTGAGGCATGCCCCTCGGTACCAATCAAGAAAGAATGAGGAATATCTGTTGACCACTAGCACAGAGGAGACATTAACTCATTAGGCAAAGGTAGATCACGCTGTATTAACATTAATTATGCGCCACCTCTTGGCTCAATGCCAGTCGCCATCTTAGGGTTACCCAAAGATGTTTTCTGCAATCTCCCTTGGTTACAAGTGTTTGGATGAATAATGTTGTGTCCTTACAATATCATAGTCACATATGCTGTCATTTCAGTGAGTCTCTGTGGTGGGGAGTATGATATATCTTCAAAAGCAAAACAGTTTCCACAATTAGATAACTTAATGTCTTCTCGAGTTTATGAGTATTCACTTGTTTTATATCTTCATCAATACTATTTGATTTAGTCTCTGATGGAATTTTATTTTATATTTCTCT
Source organism: Sciurus niger (assembly GCA_020740815.1). NCBI lineage: Eukaryota > Metazoa > Chordata > Mammalia > Rodentia > Sciuridae > Sciurus > Sciurus niger. The sequence goes on from JAHUXG010016843.1 coordinate 763,761, forward strand.
AATGTCTAAAGATGTTGAACTTTTTATGATTATTGAGCACTTAGATATCCCCTGTATTAATTGGCAGTTCAAGGTTCTTGTTTGCACATCTTTGTAGTTTCTGGCATCAAAGATATAAAAATAAATCCAAAAAGGCAGATAGAGTTTGATTTCAAGAAAAAAAGGGTCTTAATTATTTAAAAAATTATTTGCCTTGTGGGGTCTCTTCGTCCATCTGAAACCCACCAAATAGTTGAGGAGGATGTGGAAAGGGAGTTGAAGAAAGACCTCCGGAGATCAGTTTCAGAGAACTTGATCAACTTTATTGTAACATAGGCAGGATTATATCATCAAGCAGTTGCTGGACAGAATATCTCTGAGAGTTGTTGGACCCGAAGGGCTTACAACATGTGCAAAGATTATAAACAATGGGCTGAAAGGTCACTGGCAGAAAAAGTAAGAGGAAAGAAATGTGGCTGAGGATGAAAAGGGGCTAGTGATTGAGCCAAGTGCGGCTAGTGTTCTAACCACAGTATCACAGTTCAGGCCCTGAGAACCTCTCACATAGCCAATGTAAGCCTCTTTCCACCTCATGTTCCCAACATTGCCTTTTTTCTTCCCCTGAGCATATAACATAGGTTTCTTTCTGTTTATATTGAAGGCTATTTCAAATGAAATTCTAGGGTGTATCTTTGGAAATTCTAACAGAAAAAAAAATAAGAAAAATCTCTCTTCCCTATGACTGCAGGAAAATGAATATATTTTCTTAAAATTATTTGTAAGTAAATTGATGGATGACACATTCAGTGAAACATTCACTCTTCTTCCTTGAAGTTTTTTTTTTTTTTTAATGTTTTTGACAGTGAATTATGCATGCTATTATCTGGATTTTCAAATTTAATACAAAATCATATGGGATAAGAACTGGAAAATCCTAGAAATATGCATAAATGGTTGTTTACTGAATGATCTATTATGACAGTACCAACAGAAGGACTTTTATATTTTAGAAATAGTTACATATTTTTTTCTTTTCAATTTCTTATAAGCCTTATAGACTATTTATTTACTAAGTCATACTCAGACCCTGGGCATGTGTTGTGCTTTTTTGCATCATGTAATCTCCAAGTATTTACCTTCATAAGTTAACTGGGTTGATAGCTGTTTCTGAAGAATTCCTTAACATAAAAGAAGGAAAAATATTTGTTTTACTCCTGGGATGTCTTCTCTAGGCACTCTCTTCAAAATGAAGAAAAAATAATATTTCTCCAGGTTGACATTCCCTATGTCAGAAACAAACAAGGCTTTGAGGAACTTTGAAGGGATTTTATGCAGTTCTGTCTCTGGGTAGTTTTTGGGTGCTGCTGAGTTGCCATTTAGTGTCCAGAAACCTGAGTTGTCTCATCTCAACAATGAAAATAATTTTAGAGGACACAGATGGATAATACTCTTATGTAAGCCACTAATACATGTATTTAGTCATCCACATTACCAAATATTACCTTGTCATCCACATTACCAAATATTAAAGGTTGAACCTTCCTTGTCTGAATTCCAGCTTCCAATTCTCTGGCGGTTCAACTAATTTTGTTTCTCCTTGTCTTTTTTTCTCTGTGTCCCCAGTAAGAGTTCTCTGCTCCATGACCCTATTACCCATGTTCAGCTATGTATAGAAAAGACCTAGAAACCTGTATTATTTGCTAACTGGTAAAGGAGTGTTTAGATTATTTCTGGCTAGAGCCTGTCCTTGTTATAATCTGAACCAGGACTTCCCTAGGTCCTGGAAAGGGAGTCCCATAACCAATCAGGTATATGGTATATGAAATGTGCATACTATATATATATATATATAGGCATACACACACACACACACACACACACACACATATATGGACATAGGTGCAGACAAATCTCTTGTCTACATTTCCTTTAGGTGAGGAATACAATTCCTTACCAATATTTCTTTTATTTTCAGGTTCAAAAAAACAGGAGAGATACTGCCCTGAGAGCAGGGAGTTTTACCAAGAAAGTTTCCGGAAGTGAACATTTTCCCACCCAATGCTGGTCATGGTCCATTCCATTCCAGATAGCAGAGAGCAAGCAATATATATATACACATATATATATGTAAATATATTATAAATGATATATATGTATATATATATACATATAGTATAGTATACACACACACACACACACACACACATACACACAATTTTTTTTTGAACAAGTGTCACTAACCAAGTCCTAAATTAATAAGAAAAGTTGTTTGAGTTATGTGGTATATTGGAGGTATTTGTATTTGGGATTTCAAATTAGACACTTTGTGTGTATGTGTGTGTGTACTGGGAATTGGACACCCACGGGCCCTTAACCAGTGAGTCACATCCCCAGCCCTTTTTATGTTTTAATTAATAATAGGGTCTTGCTGAGTTTCTGAGGTTGCCTTTGAACTTGCTATCCTCCTACTTCAGCTTCCCAAGCTACTGAGATTACAGGTGTGTGCCACAAGGCCTGGCAAAACAATTCATCATGATTCCAAGCCCACTTGCTTATTGATGGGCTTTCATCATAGAAAGAAAAAAATGTCACACTGGACATTAGGTCTATGGCCAAATTGCAAAAAAGTTTGCCTTTAATGCATTTAAATAATAGACTCCAAGCTTTGTATCTGAACACATGAGCCACAACTACTGCAAAGAACTGAATCCTTCACTTATAACTTACAAAAGATTGGTCAGGACCTTCATCTTCCTGAGATCAGGGGAATCATAGTTATCAAATTTTGAAAATGTTTCTATGAACTGAGATATTCTGGAGGCTTGACATAGTTTTCAGAGTGTGCTGTTCCAAAAATGCATATTTTAAAGTAGTAATACTTTGTTGGTCACATAATGGTAATATTCGCATAATGGATATGTTGGGTTATGTTATTAAACTCAATTTCTACTACTTATTTTAATGTGAATACTAGAAAATTTTTAATTACCCTTGAAACTCATATATTATTTTCCTTAAATATTACTGTCTTAGGGGATTCCTTCCCAGTTTAATGTTCAATCTGTTTTCTCACAAAAGAGAGCAGGGAAGTTAAATAAAATTTTATAGGATTGTCACTTTATTATTTCCAACCATGAATAATATATAGACACATATAATCCACAAATTGTAAAGCCCTTATATGTAAGGCTAAATGAAAATGTCCTCCTGGCTAGAATGGACCCCACTTCTCCAAGAAAATCTTGCCTTAAATCAGCTGCAGCCTGAGGTTCTGGATTTCAATTCCCAGCACCTGAAAAAGAAAAAAGCTACAACAAGAACCTGCCATTGTGAACTCGTTCATTTATGCATTTGATGTAACCACCTCTTAGAAAATTCACTAGACTGAGTCTGATTATATTAAAACATAAACCCTGTCCACTCAGCAGCCCTTAAGTAAGCATTGTCTAATCCAGCAGATAGGCAGTAAAGATGAGCAGGCTTTGACAATCTGGTGTGGCTTTTGTCTCTGGAGCCTGCTAGTGTTGATATCCATCTCTAGGCTCCCTCTTTAATGTTCAGGGGACCTGGTTTGCTCTGCCATGCAGATGCTGGAAGATCTTATAGAAAGAAAACTGGTCCCCTCCAAAGTCAGTAATAGGTGAGTGTGCTGTGGCATCTTGAAACTGAGGGATAAGGCTGCTTAATACTGGCTGCACTGATTATGGTGGGAACTGGCAATTTCAGACTGGAATCCCTGTGGTAGTCTCTAGCGTCTGCAGTCCTGGGTCCTCTTCTGGGGAATGTCAGCCCTGAATCACCACTGGACAGTCAAATGGGGCATATGTCAGCAGTAGACTCTGGAAGTCCTGTCCTATCCCTGCAGAATATCTGCAGCCCCTACTTCAAGTCCTATCTGAGCACATACATGCCAGCATTCCAGCACCTTCCCAGATTGTGTGGTGGATTGTGAAGTGAGATGATCATCAGATTCACAATGCCATGTATTGTTTTCATGCATGAGAGGGACTGTGGTCTATAGGGCTTTCAGTTCTTTCTTCCTCCTGAGCTTCTTTTCTTTCTTTTAAGGGGGTGGTCATTTGCCCTAATGTAGAACTTGGGTTGACCTGTTACTGAAGACTTTCCTTAACATGAAAAAAGGGCAAACAATAGTGTCTCAACTCAAATGGACCTCCTGGGATGTTTTTGCTAGGCTCTTGCTTTAAAATGGAGAAGAAATATTATTTTTCTAGATAAATGTTTTCTATATCAGAAGTAAACCAGACTTGGAGAATCTTAGAAGGAATTTTATACAGTTATGTCCTGGGCAGTTGTTAGTCTGACATATGATGCTAAGAAACTATTTGATATCTAGAAGTCTGTGTTTTCTTATCTCTACAATTGGATAATTTTAGAGGACTCATTTGGATCAAGGCTTCATGAAATAATTAATATTAGTTGCTCCCACAACTGTCAAAACACCTTGAAGTTACTGTGAAGATAGTGCTTAACCATTTTCTGACATATCACCACTTCTTTTTTTCAAAATCTTATAACCTTTTCATCAGGGTCCTCATATCATCCACGTGTGCAGACACAATATGCCAACCCTTGTTTGTCTGAAATCCAGATTCAATTTCTTTGATATTTTATGGTACTTCCAATAATTGTATGCTCCTACTTGGCCTCCATTTGCTCTATGCCCTCAATAAAAAAAAAAAAATCTGCTGCATGATTCTACAGTGCATGTCCCACTTTGTATTGAAAACAGGACTTGGTGGTCCTTTACATTCCTCTAGACCAGCCTGTTTTATAATTAATAAACCTTGATTTAACTTCCCACATATTTAGCATTAACCTTTATTTTGATATGTGAAGGCATGTTGAGATAAATTTTAGCTGGTGTTTGCCCTTGTTGTAAACTGAATCAGGATTCCCTGGACTCTGGAATGGGAACCCTAAGATAATACAGTTATATGAGAATGTTCTCTTTGTGTTGTGCTATGTAATACACAGGAGTGGAATTTATATACATATATCATATATCCTGATTTTTTGAATTATTGCCACTTTTAAAGTCTGATGAGAATAAGAAATATTATAAGAGTTTTGCGATCGGTGTAATTATTTTGGTTTTGGAATCAGATACAGCTTATCCTGAGCCCCAGTGCACCTACTTATTAATTGTGGGAATACATTAACAGGAGGAAACATATATTAAATCTTGGCCAATAGGTCTAACCTCAAATTGCCAAATAAATTTGCATTTCATGTGTTTTAAAAACAGAATCAGGACTGTGGAAGATTGCAAGCTAAGTGTCCCTAACCCCTAGGCATCTTCATTTTTCTGCTGTATGATGTCTGCAATGTGAAAAACCTGTGGTCAGAATGAAGTGAGAAAGAATGATCTATTTTTGGACACTTCCTGGTGGGAACTTCCTGCTCCCACTCAGGGTATTTTTTCTTATAGTTTTGGGCCAGAGGAGCAATATTATTAGGGAACTCCATCCCTCAATGCTAGCATTTAAAGTGATATACCAGGCCCTTTAAGTCCCTGACATCAGGGGACACATATCCCTCAAAACTTGCATGTGGCTACGTTAAAATGAAGTATGCTGGAGAGAGTCAAACTTGAGGGTGTAGTTCCAAAACATGTTCTTCATTGGTAGTATTTTATAAATCACATGAAGGTAATATTCTCAAAAAACTGCATTATGCTATTTATATCAATTCCAACTCTTTTTATGCTATCAATATGAATATTAGAAATATTTAAATTATGCTTGCACCTTAGGTGTTGTTTTCACTGGATATTGTTGCCTTAAGGGGTAATTCCACTTAAAGTTTAGTCTGTCTCCTAACAAGAACAGAGAGCAGAATAGTTAAATAACATTTTATATTAATTACCATTATATTATTTTTATTCCTGAAAAATATACTGGTGTTTATAATCCATAAACTGAAATGGAAACATGCACCAGGTTGGACTAGATCCCACTTCTGGAAGAAAATATTGTCTTAAAATAGCAGCAGCCTGAGGCTCTGGGGTGCAATTCCCAGACCTCAAAAAAAAAATGCAACCAAGGACTTATCATTCTGTTCTTATTCATATGTATTGGCTATTATTCACTGTCACTCACAGGGAAGGCTCCCTGGTCTCATACCCCAGAGGCATGGTCAGAAGGGCTGTCCAATCAGGAGGAGTTAGAGCTGTCCAATCCTGTGTGCTGACAGTGAATTGGGGGTGAGCTGCTGCTGCCTTCTCCATTTCTCCTGAGTCTGCCATATTAGCCATTCAGTTCTAGGCTTCACTCTCCTGCTTAGGATCCCCAGGTTGCTCTGCTGTGCAGGGGCTGGAGGTACCTATGGAGAAGGACTGGCTCCTGAACACCCGGAAATGGTGAGTGGGCAGTGGCATGATGAGCCTGGGGAGGGAGGCTGTTGGAACAGCAGTACTGGCTGTGGTAGAAACCAGACCTGGCAAACCAGGACTCTCCACAGTCTCTGGAGTCTGCAGGCCTGAGCCCTCCTTTGGGGGCAGTGCACCCTCTGTCTTACTGGCCATCTAGGTGGAGAACATGTCAGTGGCAGAGACCCCTCACTGCCTTCCTTATGCTTGCAGGACATTCTCAAATACTATCACACAGGTGTGTGTCTGTGGCCCAGCATTTTCTCAGATGTTGGTGATTGACAGGGGCGCCCATTATTGTAATCAAATCTCCACATGCCATTTTCCTGCAGGAGAGCAGCTGTGGTCTGTAAGGACCACGTTTCCTACTGAGCCAGTGAATTTTCCTTTTTCCTTTTCCTTTTTCTTTTTTTTTTTTTTTTTGTGTGTGTGTTGCTGGAAGTTGATCCCCAGGATACTTTCCTATGAGATATAACTCTAGTAATTTTTATTTTTTATTTCAAGACAGGGTCTAGCTTATTTGTTGAGATTGTATTGATACGGTTTGATTTGTCTAGTCTTTTCTATTGCAATTAAGTATATGATTTTTACATACATATGGATTCATATGTGGATTTAGTTTATATTATGATTCTTTGTTGATTATTGTAGTAGTGTAGTGTCACAATGTACATGAATATCAGGTAATGAGAAGTACTCTTTTGCTCTTATAATTGGAAAATTTCCTGGCTAAAATTATATATAATTTTGTGGATGAATTTTAGAAGTTTATGATTTCTTATTTAATTAAAAGTAAAGCATGTTTTTTTTAAATTATTGCACTATAGTGATACATAATATTTGGGTTCATTTTGACATAATCATGTAAGCATGGAATATAGTTTGCTCCACTTTATTACCCAGTAGTTTCTCTTTTCCTCTCCTTCTACCTTCTCTCTTCAATTTATTTATAGTTTCATACATCACTGCTTTATAGATTCATATAAAAGAAGAATTTACTGTGATGTATTCATATAGGCACATAGCAACTTTACTGGGTATGTTATCGGTAAATTTTGGGGAAAATTATCTTTCCTGTAATGATGAGTTTTATCATCTACACACGGGATATGTAAGTGAGTGTTTCATGTGCTTCTGATAATATTTATTTCTTGTAAGTTCTACATATTTTCTTTCTAAACATGTATACATGTGAAATATTACATGCATATTGCACGCATAAAACTTAATCATGGTGTTTTATACTATTTCATAAAGTGAATATACTATAACTCAAAATTTGGATCTTAATAACCATTTTTCCCAGATAATTATTCATCTCTCCCAAAATTTATATTCACTTGAACCATGCCCCTGGGATTGTATGGTTGGTGTTTGGATGAGTACTCTTGTGTTCTTACCTGTTATCATGGTCACATATGCTGAAATTTTAGGAAGGCTCTGTAAGAGTGAGCAACATATATTTTCAATAACAAAAGTCTCCACAAATAATAATAAACTCCTTGAGTTTATAAATATTTATGTATTTTATATCATCATCAATATTATTTTGTCTGTGATGGAATTTTATATTTCTCTAAATATTTTTAATATTCCTTTAGATTTTCAATTTTTTATGATTATTGAAGATTTATATATAGATATCCCCTGTATTAATTGACAGTTCAAGACATTTTCCTGCTTTATAGATACAGATAAAAGTAGAATTTACTGTGATATATTCATATAGGCACATAGCAACTGTACTGGGTAAAGTTGCTTTTGTGGTTTCTGACTTCAAAGTTAAGAACATATATCCAAAAAGAAATATAGAATTGGATTTCAAGAAAATAAAAGGTTTTGCATTTAATTAATTAAAAAATTACATTTTTATTACCCTGAGTTTGTATTGTGGATATCTTGTATATTTTGTATTTGGAGCTTATTTCAAAAAAATTCTAGGGCTTATCTTTTGAAATTCTAACAGGATAGATAAGTAAAGAAAATCTCACTTCCCTATGGCTGCAAGAAAATGAATATATCTCCTCAACATCATTGTTAAGTAAATTGTTGAATGACACATTCAAAAAAACATTCACTCCTTCCTTGAAGATTTTTTTAATGTTTTGGACAGTGAATCATGCATTGACATATCTGGATGTTGGGCATTAATATAAAATCATATAGGATAAGATTTGGCATTCCAAGAAATATGCATTTAGAAACAATCTATTGTTTTCTAAATAGCAACAAGTGGACATTTATTTTTAGAAATAATTCCATATATTTCTTTAAAATTTATGAGCCTTTTAGATTTATTTCTCTTCTTAGTCATACTCAGACTCTGAATGTGTGATGTGCTTTTTTGCACCCTTTAATCTCCACACACTTACCTCATAAGGAATCTAGGTTGATAGCTCAGTTTTTGAAGAGTTACTTAACATGAAAGTAGGAAGAAAAACTTGTGTTGTTCCTGGAATGTCTTCTCTAGGTTCTCTCTTCAAAAAGGAGTGAAAATATTTCCTCAGACACATCCTCTACAACAGGAGCAAATCAGCCTTTGAGGAGCTTTGAAGAAATTTTATATGTTCCTGTCTCTGGGTAGTTCTCGGTGAAACTGAGTTGCCATTTAATATCCAGAAACCTGTGTTTACTTGTCTCTATAATGGGAAATTATTTTAGAGAACACAGATAGAAAATGCTTTTCATGGAGGCGAGTAATACATGTATGTGCTATGGCCATGGCTGACAAACCACCTGGAAAATGCTGCATAAATTAATTGTTTAATCATTATCTGCCACTCACATGAATTTTCTTTTCAAAGTATGTAATAACATTTTCACTGTAGGCATCAATGCCATTTATATTCCCAACATAAAAGGTTGAATCTTCCTTGTCTGAATTCCAAATTCCAATTCACTGGTGGTTCAAGGTGGTACAACTAATTGTGTTTCCTTGCACTGCTTTTACTTCATATCCCCAATAAAAGTGTTGTTTGCTCCATGCCTCTATCAGCTATGTTTAGAAAATGACATAGAGACCTGTTTTTTTTTTTTGTTTTTTTTTTGTTTTTTTTTTTGCTGATTTGTATAGGAGGGCTCAGATTACTTCTGGCTGGTGTCATTCCTTGTTATAAACTGATCCAGGATTTCCCAGTCCTAAAAAGGAAACCCCATAAACAATCAGGTGTAAAAAAAGGTTTTGTTTATATGGAATGTATGTGCTTATTCTACATATGCACAAAGGTTCAGGCAATTCTCTTACCTGCATTTCTTTCAGGTGAGAAATACAATTCCTTATCTGTATTTTTTCTCAGGTTCAAAAATCTGGAGAGACACTGCCCTGAATGAAAACAGGGAGCTTTATACAGAAAGCTACCAGAGGTAGGTTTTCTCCCTCCAAATGCTGGCCATGGTCCATTCCAACCCAGATATAAGAAAGCAAGCAAAATATATTGAAATTACACACACACACACACACACACACACACACACACACACACACTTAAAAATCCTGCTTTTATTTAATAAGTGCCACTTACCAAGTTCTAAAATAATAAAAAAAAAAGCTGTATGAGTCATGTGATGTAGTGGAGGTGGTTGGGCTTTTAAATTAGACAGTTTTTTTTTGTACTGGGAATTGAATCCAGGGGCACTTAACCACTGAGCCACATTCTGAGAACTTTTAAAATTTTATTTAGTGACAGGTTCTTGCTAAGTTGCTGAGGTTGGCTTTGAACTTGAAATCCACCTACCTGAGCCTTACAAGCTGCTGGATTTATAAGTGTGTGCCACCATGCCTGGCAAAAAAATTTATCTTGATTTCAAGTTCACTTGCTCATTTAGGGCTTTCACCATAGGAAGAAAAATATCATAGACTGGCAGTTAGGTCTAAGGCCAAATTGCAAAATAAGGAGTTGATCTTTAATCATGAATCCTCACTTGCCACTCAAGTCAGGCATATGTCAGCAGTAGGCTGTCATCTTTCTGCAGAATATTTTCAGCCATTATCTGAACTTCTAGCTGAGCACATATATGCCAGCATTCCAGCACATTCCCAGATTGTGTGGTGGATTGTGGAGAAAGAAGATCATCAGAATCACAATTCCATGTATTGTTTTCCTGCATGAGGAAAGTTGTGATCTGTAGTCTGTACATTTCTCAGTTCTTCCTTCTTCCTGAGCTCATTCTTCTGTTTTGGTGTGATGATGATACTCTGCTTTGAACCCAGAGGTCCTTTACCACTGAGCTACACCCATGGAACTTCTTATTTTTAATTTGAAACAGATGTTGAGTCTGGCCTTAAACTTGTGACCAGACTCATAAAGTGGCTAGGATTACTGGTGTGTTCCAACCTGGTTGAATCCTTCTGAATATTCTAAATGTATAGGAAGCAAAATGTGAAATCCAGAACCCTGTCTCACAGCTTAAACCTTTATATATATATATATCAATAAAATCCTAAAATTTCAGCTCCCTTTTCATATTTTCAATGACAACTTCCGCTATCCTCAATATTACCAATTGTTTTTCCCTATTTTATTACAAATTAGCACATTATTTTTTAATTATTATTATTATTATTTTTATCAAGAACTGGATAGAACTTTCTATAGGATTTGTTTTCTGGCTGGGTGCAATGAAAAATGTGTAAAATCCCAGAGACTCAGGTGGCTAAGATTGTAATTCCAAGATCAACATCAGAAATTTAGGTTGAACAGAGGCAACTTAGAAACATCTGTCTCAAATTTTTAAAACAGAGACTGGCTGTTTAGCTCATATTTAACATGCCTCTGTGTTAAATCCCCAGTACCATAGAAAAAAGACAAAAGCAAAAGCTTTTGTTGTTATTATTTATGAGAATTTCACATGATAGAAAAGTACAGAAAATTCACTTGACCTTTGTAAAACTATGTGCTTGTATTCTCCTTTTGTCTCTCCAAGTCGAGATACCTTGTCAAAATATCTTTGTGTTGAAAGTTCCCATGATGAAGATTATGTGAGAAAGTTTGCCTTTTCTCTCTGATATTTTCCTGGTACTATTTCAGAACTATCTCATACGAGGATCCCACAGCTGGCACATCTAATGTCTCTTGAGAGTCTAGTGAATATCAGTATTTGGGCCTTATCTTGTTGGACAGCAGACTTAATTTAAGGAGTATAGATTTTCAGGGAAGTAGCTGAGTGCCCTAAAGATGGAAGAAATCTCCTGGGGTACCCTTCATCCAAAATGTACTTCAGTTGTTTCCTGACCTTGGCTACTGTGAATACTATTACAGTGAAGATGAGAATGCAACCATTTATTTAACATACTGATTTCAAATACTTTGGAAATCCATCCAGAATTATTATTCTGCTAGTTTTTAAAGAACTTTGAACTTTCAAGACTTAAAATTTTTTTTTTACTAAATTCATTTCTAGCAGTTTAAAGTGTTCCTTTCATATCCATATAACTGGGGTACTTTTTATTCTTCCATTTTTTGATAGTAGCCATTCTAACAGCTGCACTCAAGTCACAGAAACTCTTATAGTTGAATGGTGCACTATATTTATGATGCAAGTTTGTTAGAATCGAGGCTGTCTTATACTCATTGAAAGAAGGTGATGTGATCCTATTTTAGAAATAAGTTGGGATCTGTTCTTTTAACCCTTTTTCTTAGCTCCTTGTGGGGATTTGACCTCATGAAAATGCATGCATACCAATATGGGGTCTCTTCTTTGTGATATACTGAGATATGCACATGGGCATTTGTCATTGCTCCCAAAGCCTGGAGGTTTATGATGTAGTCCATTGAATGGAAAAATTTGAATTTCAGACAAATTCCTTACAGAAAGAATTGCTTAGTCCTGGAGTTATTAGTGAGGTGAGCTGAGGGAGATGGCTCATGAAGTACTTCACTTCTACTTGGGCTGCCAGTCATGGACTGTATTTCCCTTGTTAACTCTTTGGTGCTGAATAGAAAGAAGCTCAACTGTTAGCAACAGTCTTTTTCAGATTATGCTGAAAAATGTCTTAGGAAAAATTGGGACCCTTGAGTTTTAACTCCTCTTCCCTGGTCCCATGAAATAAAACCCAGAATTCTTACATTTTCCTAGGAAACCCCACTCCTTTTCTCTGATCTTTATAGTCATGTTTATCTAGTCCATTTCTCTGTATGCACTAGTTAAATTAAAATTCAAACCTCAAGAAATTTAGAATTAAATGTGCTATGTTTATGACCCAAATTGTCTTTCTCTACTCAGAGGAACAGTGGATTTAAATATCCTGTCCCAGTTATAAGGGTCATTGCCCAAGGAATGCTAATATACTAGCATATACCAACCTTTCCTACTCATCGGATGGTAGTTTTTTTTTTTTTTTTTTTTTTTTTTGCAGTACTGGGGATTGAACTCAGGGCCTTGTGCTTGTGAGGCAAGCACTCTACCAGCTGAGCTACCTCCCCAGCCCTGATGGTAGATTTTTTTGCTTTATATGCCTCTAATTAATTTATAAGTTTAAGTCAGATTCAAAACAGGAGTAAATATTGATTTGGCATATCTGTGTTTGGATCAAGAGTCGGGATGTTCATATTTTGCTGTATTTTATAATCATTCCTCTTAATATCTGCTTTCTGGGGGGTCGTGCTGGGGTATAATTCCAGTGTTGCACACATTTTGCACAAAATCCCAACCAGTGATCTGAGCCTCTAGTTCTAATATCTGTCTTTTGGCTGGATTGTATTATTCATTCACATTAAATAATTTTCTTGATATGATTGTATTTATATGGGCCTTTTTATTGCACTTAACAATAAAAACAATATTTAGATACATATGGATTTACCTATCTAATTTTCTCTATTGTGATTTCTTAGTCTTTATATTACCACAATATTATAATTTTATAACATACTTTAGTATCAGATAATGATAGCTGGTACTTTGCTTTTATATATCTGAGAGTTCTTGGCTAATTATTTATATGTAAAAACTTCCTGGAGAATTTTGGATGTTTTTGCATTGTTCCCTCCTTTAATTTCATTTAGGTATTATTATAGTTGACTTGGAGTAATGGTCTTCCTTATGATAGTTTTACCATCTATACATAAGTTGAACAATTGGTTCTTTGATGTACTTCTGTGTATTTTTATTTTATCATTCTGCACATTTTTAAATATTCTTACTTATGAAATACAACATTCATGTGACAACTTTATAAAATATGCATGGTGTTTTTTAATATTTGTCAAACTGAATATAACAAAAAAAGTACCTAACTTCTAGAACCATTAATTTTAACAGCTTATTATTTATTTCTTCCTAAATATACCATGCACCTGGGTTTCAACTCAAGAGGAATACATTTATGTCTTCATATGTCCAGGTGTTGAAACTTCATTCTTTGTTTCTGGTGGTGGTGTATCATGTATGCTTGATTAAAAAAAAATTCTGCACATGGATAATAGCAGTGTAAACTTTATCTTCCCTTTATGGGAATGCCTTTCTTCCACATGTTCATCAATACTATTTAATTTTGTGTATATGATGTGATTTTATTTTACATTACCTAGTTTCTAAAGATTTTTAGTTTTTCATGATTATGGAACACTTATATATGGCCTATTTAAAGTGAATATTCAAGTCGCTTGCCTGCTTTTCTTTTTGCAGTCTGTAGTTTTCTTCTTATAAGTGTTTGATTATATATCAGGTAATTAGGTCATTTGTCCTTGTACCATTTCATGGAATCATTTGATGAATAAAATTTTTATTTTAATATTATACAATTTATGAATTTAAAAATATTATTTTGTGTAATTTGAAAATAAATAATTTTTTTTGTTCTTTTTGTTACTGGGGATTGAAGCTGGTGTTCTATTACTGAACTATATCCTCAGCTCTTTTTTAACTTTTATTTTCATACACATTTTGATAAGTTTTGTGGGTTAGTCATAGACTTGTGATCCTCCTGCCTTAGCCTCTAGAGTACTGGATATTTCAGGTGTGTAACACCATATGCATCCTATCTCACTTTTTATGTCAACTTCTGGTGGCTTCATATTTTCTTTTATAGTTCAGTTTTCATAATTCTTATATTTATATTTAGTATGTGAAAATGGGTTATGTGGTATGAGTAAAGCATACAATAGCATTTTTACTATCATACAAACATCCTCATATTCTAGCATTTTTCTTTGGAAAGAATGCCATTTTTCCTCTTTCCTACACTATAATCTCTATGATTTGAAACTGTCTAAGTAGCAAAAGACTTATTAAGAGTTTTGTCTTGAGTTCCACCGTGTATTAATTTTATCATGTGATCTACACTGATTGCTTTAACTTTATAACATCAGTCTATTGTGGCATTATGGTGTTTTGGTCAGTGGTAGACTTCATGTACAACAGTGGAATGGATATATCAAAGGGCCTCACCATGTTGTAATCTGTTCCAACTAGATACTTGTCATTATACTCAGGTACTTGGAAAATAGCAGAATCATCTTAAAATAAATTTCACAGAATATATTCACTTCAAATGAGACATCATTATATATATATATATATATATATATATATATGCAATAACATAGTATAAAATTGATATAATTTTTACCTATTGAATTATTGAATTTACCAGGGTCTCTCTGAGTTACTAAGTGATTCACTAAGTTACTGAGGCTGTCTTTGAACTCTTTGATCCTCCTGTCTAATCCTCCTGAGTTGTTTGGAATACACGCTTACTGCACTACATCTGACTCATTTGCTTTTCAAAAGCACCATCATTGACTTTGGTGATTCTATGTTATGTTTATTTTCAATATCTTCTAATTTTACTCTTTTGCTTAGGATTTTCTTTTCTCTACTCTTACTTTTGTAAAATTTGTTTCAAACTATTGAGATGGATGATTTGCTAATAAATTCCTAGTCATTTTATGATTTACTAATTTATTGAGATATAATTTGTATTCCCAGTCATTTGGGTTTGTTTTTTGGTTTTTAACTTGAGTTGGTATCTCCTTTGATTGGTCTTTCCTTTAAGGTAGTTCCTCCTTTTGCTGATCTACCTAGTTGTTTTCCATTTCCTCCACAAGGAATATTTTGTTGAGAATGTTCTGTAGCACGGGCTTTCTATTTGTAAACTCTTTTAACTTTTATTTATCATGGAAGGATTTCTTTCATCTTCAAATCTGAAGGTTACTTTTCTGGGTATAAGATTCTTTGTTGGCAACCACTTTTTTTAGAGCTTGACACATGTTGTTCCAGGCCCTTCTAACTATTAGAGTCTGGCCTGAGAAATCTGCTGATATTCATATTGGTTTCCACTATATGTAATCTGATGCTTTTCTCTTGTTGCCTTCAAAATTCTATCTTTACTTTATATATGAGGCATATTCATTATAATGTACCTTGGTGTGGATCTGTTGTAATTTTGTACATTTGGTGTTCTGTAACCCTCTTGCATTTGATTTTCCATTTTATTCATCAGGTTTGGGAATTTTTTAATATCAAGTCATTGAATAGGTTGTTCATTCCTTTGGTTTGTATGTCTGTGCCTTCCTCTGTCCCAATAATTCTTAAATTTGGTCTTTTTATGATGTCCTGGAGTTCTGGGAGGTTTCATTCATGATTTATTACCATCTTCTCTGGTCAACTTTATTTTCAAGATTAAATATTTTGTCTTCTTTATCTGAGGTTTTTTCTTCCAAGTGATCTAGTCTGTTGGCGATGCTTTCCATTGAGTTTTTATTTAGTTTATTGTTTCCTTCATTTCAAGGATTTTCACTTTTTTTTTTTTGAGAATCTCTATGTCTTTGTTGAAGTGATCTTTTCCTTCCTGCAGTTGCTCTTTCAACTGCTTATCGGAGTGATCATTCCATTTCCTGCATTTGCTTTTTTATTTCATCCTTTGCTTTATAAATCAATTTAATTATGTATATTCTGAAATCCTTTTCTGACATTTTTTCTACCATGCTGTCACTGGGTTCTCTAAATGTAGAATTCACATTTGTTTGGAACATTTTCTTCCCCTGTTTTTTCATGTTGTTCGTGTATCTTCCCCTCTAGCAGTGCAGATCTTTGGTGTTGCTTTTTCCCCCCTATAGGTTTATAGTGACCCTATAGGTTTCAAAAACCTCTTCTTTAAGGGGGAGATCAATATTAGGACCACCCAGTACACATAGTATGCAGCCCTAAACCAAATAGCCCCTTTGAAGTTATTAACAATATTGTCATAACAAACAGAGAGTATAAGTTCAATTATTATGTACAGTATAACATAGATTTGCAATAAGGTCTGTAGTTTCTAATGGAGGATAAAGAGAAAGGAAAACAATGTAAAATGTAACTGTTAATGTGATAAGAAAAGAGTATATAGAAGTTCTAGATTGTAGAAAGTGTGAAAGTATAATCAAAAGAAGTTGGTTGTTAGCATGACAAAAGTGAGAGAAAGACTCTGAGGAAACAGGTAAACAAAAAGAAAATAGAACAAGAAAAGTAATGAAACAAAAACTTATAATTTTTCAAAAAGGAAAAAGAAACCCTGCACTATAACATTTATGTATTATTCATACTTCCCATTCTTTGGTAGCCTGCTGCATGAGAGGTACATGACGAGTTTCCAGTTTCCAGCAGGATTCTCAGGATGGGATTTGTCCCACCTAAAGATGGATGCTTCCACCTCTGAGATAATCCAAGATGGCCACACTGGCTTACAAGTATGTTGACAAATGGAGAACTGCCACTCAGGGCATGGGTGTGGTTGGCTGGGTGTCCTAGGGGCAGGGTGTGGTTGGTTGGGAAGGGGTCCTGGAGCACAGCATGGTCTGTGTAGTTCAGGGGTTCTGGAGGTGGGGTGTGGTCATTTGGTCTGGGAGTCCTGTTGGCAGTGTGCATTCTATTGGGCTGAGTGGTCTTGGAGATGGGGCTTTGTCAGTCCATCCACAGGTCCTACAGGTACTGGCTATTGTCTCAAAATTGTGGCAACCACATATAATGTATCCAGTGGGTACTGTGACAGTGAAATTCCAGGCAACAGCAGGCAACTGGCATTCCCTTGGCAGTCTACAGTTGGTCTGCAGGCTAACAGTAGACAATCACCTCTTCAACAGAGGTTCTCTGGGAAATCCAAGGCCTGATGCTTTGAAAGCCTCCTCCAGTTGATCCATGGTCTGCAGCTACTGTCAGATGAAATTCAGGCTGCTTTCTTCTACTCTGTACTATTTATTTACCTATTCTTATTTCAGGAATTGTTGACATTCAGGGATGTGGCCATTGATTTCACTGAAGAGGAGTGGAAATGTCTTCATCCAGCTCAACAAAACTTATATAGATATGTGATGTTAGAGAATTACAGCAACTTGGTCTTCTTGGTTATGCATAACTTCCCTTCACAATTTTTAATTAATTATGATTATTTAATTTTCTTCCCTTGATGAATATCTTCTGGGAACTTCTCTATAAGAATGAGTTTCAGATTTGTGCTTTCAAGAAATACAGGGCACTTTCGGTATAAACAAAAGGTTAATGACATTCCTGTTAGTCTTTAATCTCTCCTTTTCTTGGTATGTTATTTATCCTTCCCTTTAGAAAACTGATACTGAGAGTAATTCAATGATATAAAATATTGTGGCCTACACTTATAAGAAGACACAGTTGAGAGGCCCAAAAATTTGAGGAAGAAACCAATCTTTAAAATAGTGATGGAGGACTGGAGAGATAGCTCACCTGGTAGAGTGCTTGCCTCGCAAGTACAAGACTCTGAGTTTGATCCCCAGAACCAAAAAAAAAAAAAAAAAAAATAGTGATGGAGAACTTATCTAGCAGAAAAAAAAATTTCAGAAGCTTAGGTTTATTTCTCCCATTATCATTGAATATGTACTGCCTTATGTTTATCATGTTTTAAAATTCTTTAAAATCTTCTGTGTGTCAACAGTGATGTCCCAATTCATTTAAAGTAACCACCCAACTCCCATTTGCTAGTGAATGACAGCATGATCTAAAATATTTTCTATTATATGTGGGTCTCCAGGTGAAAAAGTGCACATTTTTGGAGAATTCTAAGTCAAGCCATTTTAATAAATTAATATCCTAAAGCATTTTAATATTATTCATGTATTTATTCATTAAAATTCACTTATATGTGCTCTTTATAAATAAATACTTGTTATGGATTTTCTGTGAAATGAAAGTCAAGTTTGACAATAAATGCTCTTTTTTTTTGGTATTTAGTAAGAGTTACAGATTGTAGTTATATGAAAGCATTTGTAAATAATATATCTATGGTTGGTTCATTTTTTTCTTTATTTCATTTTATAGACTACATTTCATTTTATAGAAGAGGTTTTCTCACTTCACATAACAATTTTATTTTTGTCCATATTTTATGAATATATGTCAATTTCCATTACTTCACAAACTAGGACCTTGTTGGAATTAAGATATGCATGATTCTTGTTTCTATTGCCAATAAAATTTTATATGCTTCTACTTGTTAGTATAAATAGTATACCTTTTTAAGTGAATTTTATTTTTTTATCCAGATTGATATTTCATCCTGTGTATGTAAATAGTAATGTAATTTTTTTATATGTGAATGTAATAGGGATAGGATCCAAAGGTACTCTAATAATGGTCAATATCCCCAACCCCTTTCTATTTATATTTGGAGAGAGGTTCTCACAAAGTTATTGAGGATGGCATTGAAATAATTACCTCACTGCCTCAGAATTACAATAGTTTTTCTGGATTATATGCATGCCCTTTATATATAATTTATGAATTTGTTCTTATTCATAGGATGAAGACCATAGTATTTTAAAAGTACCTTTCAAACATTTTACAATTCTTTTTATTTTTATATGTTGTTTGAAATTTTGTGATCAAAAAAACAAAACAACACTTGCTCTCCCACTATATTGTGCATACTGTTTAGCAATATTAATTCAAATTGTCAGAAAATATATCTATGGAATGCTTACACCTCAAAAATCAATAAATGTATTTCCACGTTAAACAAGTGCTTATTTGTGTCTTCTATCATTAATGGCATCCTCATTTCTTTTCAGGTTTTTTGAATGTTTGCTTTTTTTCTTTGTTTTTAGTTTTCTTATATATGTAGAGTTCTCCTATATTTTTCTTTGTGGTAGTGACACATTTCTGTTAACATAATGTACTGAAGATTTATCCTGATTATAGATTTTGCAAAAATGTATTACTTTTTAACTTGAAAAATATTCTGTGGTTTCTATATTCCAAATTGCTCCATCCACTCATTTCAAGTGACATTTGGTTTGCTTCCTCATAGTAGCTCTGTTAATTAATGCTGTAATAAAATTTTGTGTTCAAATGTCTTAATTTGTTGTATATGTGAAGCCTTATTACACTCAGATTTCACTATGTCCATTTGTCTTAATTGATGTCACTATTACCAATTAAATTTTACCGTTTTTATTGTTCTCAAATCATGAAACAAAATTCTCCCAATTTTGTTTTTATTTTGAATATTTTTGATATATTCAAAAAATTTTGAGATTCCAAAAATTTCTAGAATAATTTTTTCTGTCTTTGCAAAAAATATCATTGGGAGTTTGAGGGATACTTGCATGGAGTCTCAAGATAACTTTGAGAAGTGCAAAGATCTTTTAATTTCATTTTTCAATTCTGGAAAAAGATTATGTTCAAGACTATCAATTGCCACATATGTGTGGATTTTTTAACATCTTTTCCACTTTTGATTTTTAACATTATTTTCTGATGATGAGAAAATAATTGGCATCATCTAAGTAATATTGTCATAGGCTGTGCAAGGGTTTTATTGTCTCTCAAATTTGTTTTTATGTAAAATCTTCTAGACACACATATATGTTTTCCTCTTTAAATTTTGTCTATATTTTTTTCTTAAGATTCCCTACCCTCTTAAAACTTGTTGAATATCCATTGTATTATCATCCAAAATCTACCTGTTATTTTCAGATCTCTGTGTCTTCGGAGACAGAAAAAGTTTTCACACAATTTTCAAAGAAGCCAGAAATATTGGTGTATGTTTTATATTTCCTTTATTCTACTGAGAGTGAAGGCAACTTATAGATTTTTTTCCCTAATTGCACAATGCTATATAAGAAAGGAGGAAAGACTTTGTTTGATCAAAGTAAGATACATTTCTTCCCTATACTATATTGCTCTCCATAGAAATATAGTCATCTTTGATATTGTGCTCTCTACAATAATTTGTGTAATTTTTATAACATATTTGAGACTGTACAATTTTATGTAACATGTTTCTGAAGTAATGATTACCTTGGTTTACTAATATGCTACACTGCTGATGTACTGACATTGTTAACTCTGCTATAATTTCCTGTTATATATACAAAATATATTCATCCCAGTCTACTAAGTAATTTTCTTAAACTTTCATTTATTTCAGCAATGACATCTCATAATACCAAAGAACTTTCACCAGTCCAGGGCATAAGACATATATTTCAAATAGTGATTAGTGGAAAATGTGGAAAGTGTGACCTTGACTATTTACAACACAGGACAATATGGAAAACTTTAAGTGAGAGTGAACAACAGAAATTATATTATCAAAAACCATGCCTCATTCACCAGCAGAGAATTCATACTGGAGAGAAGTTGTGCAAATGTAAAGAATGTGGCAAAACTTTTAATGCAAGATCAGACCTTATTCACCATCAGAGAATTGATAATGGGAAGAAAACTGTCCAATTTATAGAATGTGGCAAAGCTTTATTCAAAGACCATAACTTACTCAACACCAGAGAATTCACACTGGAGAGAAGCCCTATCAATGTAAAGAATGTGGCAAAGCTTTCTATCAAAGATCATGCCTTACTCAATACCAGAGAATTTATACTGGTGAGAAGCCCTACCAATGTAGAGAATGTGACAAAGCTTTCTGTGAAAGATCACAATTTACTAAACACCAGAGAAATCATACAGGAGAGAAGCCCTTCAAATGTACAACATGCAACAAAGCTTTTAATGACAAATCATACCTTATTTGTCATCAGAGAATTCATACTGGAGAGAAACCCTACCAACGTAAAGAATGTGGCAAAGATTTCTGTCAAAGATCACAACTTTCTAAACATCATAGAAATCATACAGGAGAGAAACTCTTCAAATGTACAACATGCAACAAAAGCTTTTAATGACAATTGGTACCTTATTTGTCATCAGAGAATTCATACGGGAGAGAAGCCCTACCAATGTAAAGAATGTGGCAAAGCTTTCATTGCAAAATCAAACCTTATATGCCATCAAAGAATTCATACGGGAGAGAAGCCTTACAAATGTACAGAATGCAACAAAGCCTTTAATGAAAAATCAGACCTTAGTCAACACCAGAGAATTCACTGGAGAGAAACCCTACCAATGTAAAGAATGTGGCAAAGCTTTTATTGTAAAATCACACCTTATTCGCCATCAAAGAATTCATACAGGAGAGAAGCTTTACAAATGTACAGCATGCAACAAAGCCTTTAATGAAAAATCACAACTTAGTGACCACCAGAGAATTCATACTGGAGAGAGACCCTACCAATGTAAAGAATGTGGCAAGGCTTTCTATGGAAGAGCACACCTTATTCAACACCAGAGAATTCATACGGGATAGAAGCTCTACCAATGTAAAGAATGTGGCAAAACTTTTAATGTAAAATCAGACCTTATTTGACATCAGGGAATTAATACTGGTGAGAAGCCTTAGGAATGTTCAGATTGTTGCAAAACTTTTAATAAAAAATTATGATTAATGAACCACCAGGGAAATCATACAAATGCAAAGAATATGATGAAGATTTTAATGGAAAAGTATACAATTCTCACTAGCAGAGAAATCAAACTGAAAAGAAGTCCTGTAAATAAAAAGAATGTGACAAACGTTTATTTGTCAATAATTATTTTTAATTGTTTCCAATTAGTTATATATGACAGTAGAATGCATTCAGAAAAATTGTACACAAAAGAAGAACAAATTCTTCCACAGACTACAAGTGTTGCAGACACAAAGGTAGTGTAATCACACATTTATTCAGGATAATGATGT
This sequence comes from Sciurus niger, assembly GCA_020740815.1. Taxonomy (NCBI): domain Eukaryota; kingdom Metazoa; phylum Chordata; class Mammalia; order Rodentia; family Sciuridae; genus Sciurus; species Sciurus niger. Next base: position 786,155 of record JAHUXG010016843.1, read on the forward strand.
CCAGATTATTTTACTGTCATTCCCCTCCTTACAATGATTACTTTCCCACTACCTTCTACACAATCCAAACTCTTCATTCCACCTACCCCCCTTTATGAATCACCATTTGCCTGTCAGAGAAAATATGTGGCCTTTAGTTTTTTGGGTTTCACTCATTTCACTTATTGTGGTAATCTCTAGATCCATGCATTTACTAGAAAATTCCATAACTTTCTTTTTCTTTAAGTGTGAATACCATTCCATTGTCTGCATATACTACATTTTCTTTATCCATGCATATGTTGAAGGCCATCTAGGTTGGTTACCTAGTTTAGTTATTGTGAACGGAGTTGCTATAAACAATGATGTGGCTGAGTCACTGTAGCATGCTGGTTTTAAAACCTTTGTGTGTTTATATCAAGGAGTGGGATAACTGGGTCAAATGATAGTTTCATTCTGTGTTTTCTCAGAAATCTCAATAAAATTTCCAAAATGGTTAAATCAAATTGTAGACCAAGCAGCAATGTATGAGTGTACCTTTTTCCATATATCCTCAGCAAAACATATTTTTTATGTTTTATTTTTAAAAAATTATTGCAATAGGAGTGGGATAAAATCAAAAATTGGTTTTAAGCTGCATATCTCTAATTGCTAGAGATGATGAGCAATTTTTCATGTTAGTTGATCATTTATAATTTTTCTTCTGTGAAGTGTTGGTTCAGTTCATTACCACATTTGTTGATTAGGTTTTTTGTTTTTGTTTTGCTTTGTTTTTGTGTATTGAACCCAGGACCCGTGCTTGCAAGGCAAGCACTCTACCATCTGGGCTACATCCCCAGCCCTGATCTGGTTATATTTTATGTTAAGTTTTTTGAGTTTCTTATATATTCTGTAGATTATCACTTTATCTAAGGTGTATATGGTAAAGATTTTCTTCCATTCCATAGGCACTCTCTTCATTTTACTGATTGTTTTCTTTGTTGAGAAGATTTTTATTTTGAGTCCATCCCTTTTATGATTACTTGAATCTACTTCTTGTGCTTTTGGAGACTTGTTAAGGAGTCAGATTCCAAGTTGACTAGGTGGAGATTTGGTCCTACTTTTTCTTCTATTATTTACAGGATCTCTGTTTTAGTGCCTATCTTTACTCACCTTTGCATTTATTTGTCCACAGGGTTAGAGATAGAGTTATGATTTCATTTTGCTACATATGAATTTCCATTTTCCACAGCACCATTTGTTCAATAGGCTATCTTTTTTTCAATGTATGTTTTTGATGCCTTAGTTTAGTATAAAAAAAAAACCTATTTATTTGGTTTTTGTCTCTATGTTTTCTGTACCATTGTACTACATGTCTATTTTATTGCCAATGCCATGCCATTTTTGTTACCATTACTCTCTAGGTCTGCATTGTGATCCCTCCTTCTTTACTCTTCTTAGTATGTATCACTTTGGATATTCTGGGTCTCTTGTTTTGCAAATAAATTTCACAATTGCTTTTTTCAGTTCTGTGAAGAATGCCATTGGGATTTTAGTAGGAATCACATTAAATCTGTAATAGTCTTGGCAGTATGATCACTTTGACAATATTCATTCTGCTTACTCAAGAGCATAGGCGATCTTTCCATTTTCTAAGGATGTCATCCATTTTCTTATGTAGAATTCTGTAGTTTCCGTGGTAGAGGTCTATCTCCTCTTTCATTAGGTTGATTCCCATTTTTTGAAGTTATTGTGAATGGACTAGTTTTAATAATTTCCCCTCCAGTTGATTCATCACTGATGTACAGAAATGCATTTGATTTATGGTATTGGTTTTATACCCTGCTATTTTTCTGAATTTCTTTATTAGGTGTAGAAATTTTCTGATGGAGTTTTTGGGTCTTTTAATGTAGAATTGTGTCTTTGGAAAATAATTATATGCTACATTATTATTTTCCTATTCATATCCCTTTAATTTCTTTCATCTGTCCAATTGCTAGAATTTCAAGGACTATGTCAAAAAGAAGTGAAAGAGGGCATTTGTTTCCTCTTCTAGTTTTTATGGGGAAGGCTTCATTTTTTTCTCTATTTAGAATGATGTTATCCTTTGAATTAGCATAGAAGACTTTCTATGCGCTATGTTCCTACTATCCCTTGTTCTAGTGTTTAAACATGAATGGATCTGCATTTTGACAAATATATTTTCTCCATAATTTTAGAAAATTGAGATGATCATATGATTCTCAACTTTAAGTCTATTAATGTGATTAATTATGTTTATTGATTTCCATATTTGAACTAACCTTGCATCTCTGGGAGGAACCACATTGGATTGTGAAGCACCATCTTTTTAATGTGTTTCTGTATGTGATTTGACAGGATTTTTTAAAAGAATTTTTGGTTCTGGTTCATCATGGATATTGATCTGAAGTTTTCACTCCTTCATGTGTCTTTGTTTTTTTTTTTTTTTTTTTTTTGGTATTAGCACAATACTCATAGAATGAGTTAGGAAGGGTTCTCTTCTTTTCTATGTAATGGTACAGTTTGAGGAGTATTGGTGTTAATTCTTCCTTGAAGGCATTGTGCAACTCAGCTGAAAATTCATCTCTGGTATGTGACTTTTCTTGGTTTGTAGAATTTTGATAGCATCTTCAATTTTATTTTTATCAGTTTGTTTACATTGTGCATGTTCTCTTGATTCAGTTGGGTAGTTTATTTGTCTCTAGAAATTTGTCAAGGTCTTCATAATTTTCTATTTCATTGAAGTATACATTTTTAAAATAATTTTATTTTCTTCTGTACTTCAGTAGTGTCCATCATGATATTCCCTTTATATCATAAGTTTAGTAATTTGGGTTTTCTCTCTCTTTTACTTCAATGTGTAGCTAAAGACTTATCAATTTATGTTCTCAAAGAACCAACTTTTAATTTTCTGAATCTTTTCAATTGTTTCTTTGGTTTCAATTTATTAATTTTAGCTCTGGTTTTAATTACTTACTGTCTTCTACTAATTTTCGTGTTGATTTGTTCTTCTTTTTCTAGCGATTTGAGATGTAAAGTTAGGTCATTTATTTGTTGACCTTTAATTCTTTTAATGAATGAGGTCAATGCAGTGATCTTTACTTCTAGGCCTGCCTTCATAGTGTCCCAGACATTTTGATATGTTTTTTCGGTGTTGTCACTTACACCTAACTACATTTTTAAATTTTCTTCCTGATTTCTGTTGCAGCGTATTTGTTATTTAGGCTCCAGTTATTGCAGCAGCTTTTATTTTCATTTTATTATTGTTTTCTAGTTTCATTCTGTAGTGATCTCATAGAATGCAGGTTAGTATTTCTGTTTTTTTTATTGGATAATTATTGCTTTGTTTTGTAACATATGGTCTGTTTTAGAAAAGAATCCATGTGCTGCCTTTGTGTATTTGATTGATGATGAATGAAATATTCTATATATGTCTGTTAGGTCTAAATTATTGATTGTATTATTTGATTCTATGGTTTCTTTTCTTAGTTTTTGTTTGGAGGATCAATCCAGGGGAAAGAAAGGAGTACTAAAGTAAATGAGTATTATTGTTTTGTATTCTACTTGATTCTTGAAGTTGAGAAGAGTTTGTATGTAGATGCTCCATTTTGGGGGAAATATATATTTAGGATTGTTATGTCTTCTTGATGTATGATTCCCTTAAGCAGTATTAAATGTTCTTCTTTATCCCTTCTAAGTTTGGCTTGAAATTCACTTGATTGGATATGAGGATGGAAACACCAACTTTTTTATGAAGGCCTTATATATTATGCTTTTTTTCCCCAAACCTTCTCCTTCAGTCTGTGAGTGTCTTTGAGTGTCTTGGTTGAAAAATCAGTTGAAATCCAAATTGACTTTTCCCTACATGTAATTTCATTTGTTTTTCTCACAGATTTTAAAGTCTTATCTTTATTCTCTATGTCAGTTATTCTTATAATTTGCATTGGTGTGGATCTGTTGTAATTGTGTACACTTGTGTTCCTGTAAGTCTCTTGTATTTGATTTCCCATATCATTCTTTAGATTTGGGAAATTACCTATTATGTCATTGAAAAGACTGTTTATTCCTTAGGTTTTTATCTCCATGCCTTTATCTATTCTGATAAATCTTAAATTTGGTATTTTTATGTTATTCCATATTTCTCAGAAGTTCTGTCCATGTTTTTTTCCATCTTCTCTGGGTGATGGAATTTATTTTTAAGGGTATATATTTTGTCTTTTTTGTCTGAGGTTCCAACTTCCAATTGGTCTAGGCTATTGGTGATTCTTTCTATTGAATTTGTAATTTGGTTTATTGATTCCTTCATTTCAATAATTTGTGCTTGGTATTTTTTTCACAATTTCTAATTCTTTATTGAGGTGATCTTTCATTTCCTGTATTTTTCTTTGATTTTACTCCTTATTCTATACTTTACTTCACAGGTCAGTTTGACTATGTACACTCTAAACTCCTTCTCTGGCATTTCTTCTAATGTGTTGTCAGTTGGTTAAGCAAATAGTGTCCAGTCTGCTAACTCAGTTGCCTCTCCTGTGCTTTACACAGGATCCCCCTGTGCACAGTGAAAGCCTCAGTGGCCAAGATTATTATAAGAATTTTATATTTTCTTAGAAATTGTCAGGAGGCATGAGAAAGGCTGTCTCACAGTCAATGTTAGACCAGGTCATGGCCACTGCTTGGCAGTAGATGAATGGTTAAGATTGAGGTCTGCATCATTCACTGGTGCAGTTGAAGTAACTGAGGTCTTTAGTATCTTCTCTTGGTGTCTGCAGTTACCTGAAGCTGTGCTGCTATTGAAGGTGTACGTGAGGTCAGGAATTATTTCTTTGCAAACCTAACAGCCATAGAATCATGGAATCTAAGAATGACTTCATTTCACTTCAGTTGGCAATGTAGTGTTTAATGGCAACACTTTAATATTCTGTGTACCAATTTTTCATTTGAAATAAAATGTCACTTCATTTTACATGCACATATCTAGTGACAATAAGGCATTTTAAAAGAAATATTAGCCTATTACATATCTTAAGTCAGTTGCTCATAATTGCATTTCACCAACTCTACTAAATGCTTTAATTAAAACTAGGATAATTAAAGTAGAGTTTTAATGAGCAATAAATCTGAAGTTATCAATCCCGGATTGTTAGTTGAATCATATCTTTCTCTTTTCCAACTCAAATCTGTGTCCATGTAATGTTTTGAAATGGCAATAGTCATAAGTAAGAAGAATTTTAAGTGCTTTTATTATGTACTATAAAATAGTGCTTCTTTATTGCTGCCCTATCTACATATATACGTTGCAATTCTGGGTTAATTGTACTAACTAATCCCTAGAGGCAAAGAAATGGCTCAGAACATTAACCACAGTGATTTCCCATACTGAGCAGTGAATATTTATCAGATGAGTAGATAAGTATTTCTTAAATTAATTAATAAATAAACAAGATAGCACATGACATCTGGAAATGTGGTGTTGAATGAAGTACACTGGAATGAAGGATTCAGTCTCAAACCTGAAAATACTGACTTTGTGACCTTGGGCAAGTCAGATAACTATCCTCAACAAAGCTGAGATAATGGGATACCTCAGTGAAGGTAGTAGTAGCTGCCCTTCTAAGTTATTGGAGTGATGATTGCAAGTATTTGTTTGTTGAATAAAATCATAGGTGGGAAAACATGCTTTCACCTGTAAAGTAAACATGTGGTAACATTATTATTTCCATGCCCATCTCTGCTGATTACACTCTAATTAGACACATGAATATAAATTAATATTCAGTCACCTGCTTCTTATGTCCTTCAGAACTGATTTTATGTAGATTTTGCAAAATAAATTTTCAGGTTTTTCTAAGTGCTGCCTACCTCTGCAGACTGTTAGGAATTGTGCTCTATTGGCCCTCCCCTTCCCTTCTCCCACTGTGACGATATTCTTGGGAAACTGAAACCATTCTAATATTGGCTGGGTAATTATGGAGGCATCACAATTGTGCATCTCCTGTGCAGTTCATTACCTAGTCAAATATGAGTGACTTTTATTAGTTTTTTGTTGGACCTTCAGTGTCAGATACAGGTCATTTCATCATTTGTTCACTCACTCATTTAAGAAGTAGCTAATTATACTCATGTAATCTATAAAATTTAACTCTTAAAACTCCAAATTCCCTGAATGGAAAATGTGTTTTGATCCTAGCCAGGGACATGTTGTAACAGGAAGTTGGGAAGATTTTGCAAGGCTGTGTAGTTGAGTCCAGACCTAGGCATGGCCCTTATGCACAATTTCTGATAATGCTCCAGGATGCCTGTCACATCTAAGGAAGAACTAAGGATCACTGGGATTCAGTCTGTACTGGCACTTAAAAGAGTGTTCATCATGATCATCTGATCATATCTCTTCTTATCCCAGGTGTTTGGGGAGAAATATTGGCCACCAAAGTTTCATTTTCATACATAAAGAATATGAGGAGAAGCTATTCTCTCATCCCTGGAAAAGAAACCCAAGAGAAGAGCTATACTTGGAGCTCAAGGTGATGTGTATCTCATGGCAGGGCATTGGAACTCTTCATGGTCAGGTCTGTCAGAAGCTTATAGACTGGAAAAAGAAATTATTTGGGCATGGGCAGGGTCAAGTGTGTTAAGGTGATAAAGGTAGGCCACTAAAAGTTGAATGCAACAGCTGATGTATTTGGACACTCATGTACAGGATGGGTGGCCACTGAGGTAGAATCCTTGGAAGTGAATGAGGCACATTACTGTCTCAGAGTGAATGGAAGTGTGTGAGATCTGAACAAGTATGGAGAGAATACTGGGGTAGAGTGATAAAAGTGACCTTGAGACCCAGTGGTCCTCCTCAATCATTTTCTGATTTTAGAAAATCCTAACTTAATATTTTGAGGATTTTACTTTTTACATGTGAAGTGAGTATACAGAAGTATTTTGACTGTCTAACGTGAACACATCTTATCTTTTAATTATTTTTTTCTAGACTGCATTTTTATTCATTGTACACAAATGGGATACACTTTTTGTTTCTATGGTTGTGCACAATGTAGATTCATAGAATTCATGTCATCATACATGTATGTAGGGCAGTGATGTCTGTCTCATTCCACCATTTTTATAACCCCCTCCTCCCACTCATTTTCCTCTACATAATCTAAAGTTCCTCCATTCTTCTATCACCCCATATCCCACCCCCATTTATATCATCATTCACTTATCAGGTAAAACATTTGGCCTTTGTTTTTTTGGGATTGCCTTATTTCACTTAGCATGATATTCTCCAATTCCATCCATTTATCTGCAAATGCCATAATATTATTTTTTATGACTGAATATTATTCCATTGTGTATCTTTTTGTTTGATGTTGTGCTGGTAAGGATGGGATAGGGTGGCAGTTCCTTAGGAGAATGGAAACTGGAAGCAGGTGTGGGAGACATGCAACCAATTGGAATTATGTGGAGTCAAACACTTCTTACTCACCTGCAGGACCACTCTCATTCTTCATGGCATACTCTGAAGGAAAACAGATGAAACTTATCAAACAGATGTTGTGGATAACTGGATAGGGAAAGAAAATGACTAGATGAATTAAAGCCAAATTATATGTTAAAGGTGGATCTTGGGATGAACCTCAGCTCTTGAATGGGAACTTTCTTGTCATTTTTGTGAATGCTTGTGACATGGTTCATCTCCACTTTACACAAGTGTGGCAATGTAGCAGAAGGCACTTTGTGCCAGGTTTCTGGTGTTGTGATGCCATTTGCAGAAAGGGTGCAGTGCAGACTGTTATGTTCTAGGAAGTTTCTTTTCTCCATTTGTGAAGTTCAGGGATCGTAAGTTGGACTGCCCACCACATAGAACTTGTATATATGTGCATAATTATATGCACAAAATCTGGGAGTCTTTTGTGAATAACCAAATTTCTTATCTGTGAAATCATGTCTCATGAGGGCTCATGCTTTGCTGTAATCAGAATGACCAAAGCCTAGCTAGGTCTAATGCTTTGATTATTTGCTTCAAAGATGGTCCCTAGTATCCAGCCTTTATTCAGTGTGTAAGTCTCACCTCTGTACAAGGCTCTGCAGATTAAAATATCAATAAAATGGAATCAATCTTTAGGACTTTTGGTCCAGTGAGTGGACTATAGCTGCCTCACAGCAGTTCATCTCATGTACTGTTTTTTTTTGGACAACAGCTTTATTGAGTTGTGATCTTCCCACCATGAAATTGACTTCATTAGCACATCCACACTCTTGTGCACCTATACAACTGCCTATCAGAAATTTTCCTTTACTCTTAAAGAAAACCCTGTTCCCATTTGTAGTCATTCCCATTTATAACTCTTTTCTAGCTCCAGAAGCCATGAGGCTTTGTCTCAATTATTTGTCCATTCTGAACACTTAATATAAAAGTAATATTCAGTGCATGGCCTTTTGACACCATTCATGACCTTAAGTCAACTCTCTTTTTCTTTCCTCTTGCCTTTTTTTGGTCCTCATTATATTTCACTGAGTAATTTCATTGGTCCATTTTCTGGTCTGAGATCTTTGGAGTAAAGAAAAGGCACTCCTTCCTTCAACAGGTGTTTGTCAGATGCCTCCTTTATGTCACATTCCATGGGTTTCTGTTCTCACTAAATCCACAGTCTGTTAAAGATACAATGAGAAACATGAGCAAAACACACACATGAATGTAATCAAATGATCAGAGAAGCACTGTCCAAGGATAAAATATTTATACCAAAATTTGAAAGAGGCCTCAGTGACACAAAGAGATTGGGCTAAAAATTGGGTAAACCATTTGGAGTCAAGTTTGTCAGGAGTAAGATGAGTTCCAAGGTATGAAAGGAAGCCAGAATGGCTGCATTGCTATTAGTAGGGTGTCCCAAGTGAGAGGAGCAGGGCCATGGTCACCTGGCTCTTTTTTGTGTGAAACAGGTTTGGATTCTTCCAGGTGGAGTGCTATGATCCAATTTGGTTTAAGAAAATCTTGTTGCTCTTTGAATAATGAAATGCAAGTGTCAAATTGGAAGAAAATACTTGGAAAGCTTCTTCATATGTCCTATCCATTGGCACTGGCAGCGTTGGTTAAGATAGGATAGAAGAAATGAACCAGAGTGGACACATTGAAAAGCTGTACCAAAATGAGAATGGACAGGTATTAAAGATGGGTTGAGTATAAAGTGGAGTCAGGGCCTAATTTGAGCTCTTTGGTATACATTTCTCTAAAGTCAATCTGGATTCAAATGGCTTTGAGACATGTATGAAAACCCTAGGCAGAAAGATTAACTGGACATTTACATACATGCAGGTATAGGGCTCACAGGAAAGCTGGGACTGGATAAGCAGATGTGGTATTCATCATTGTGGAGGGAGTACTTAAAGCCATGTTAGTAGACAAACCCTTCTAGGGGGAGATTCTAGAGAGAAGAGATGCAAGCTCAAATAATCTACATTCATAAAAGATCACAGATAAGATTCCACAAAAGTGCAGCTGAGAAGGTATCAGGGGAGCCTGGTTGCATGCAGTCAACAGAAAGCAGACTTTTCAGCTAATTCCAACTTTATTAAGGAGTCGTGAGTCAATAGGAGGTGAATTCTGTATAAAAGAAATGAATAAGAAATCAGCAAAGCAGAGGCAGAGTTTGGGAGGTATGAGGAAGAAAAGTTAGAAGAGAGGAGGGGACTGGGGAGCCTCTCTTTATAGCATTCATTATCTTTGGGTAAAACATGAACATAACAGACTCAGTTCCACAACCTGGTTGAGAAAACGTCCAACTCCACCCTCAGCAAAGTTATAAATTGAAAAGACCCCTGGGGGATAATGTGCTATAGACTGATTAGAATGGTAAAAATAGACAACCTTTGAAGTACTAGTTCATGCTTCATCCAGAATGATTTTTCATGTTTTAATGCTTTGTTTTATTGCTTACTGGTGGTATGCACTGTTTTACCTTGGAAGGTTATAAGTGAGGGGGTATCCTTAGAATTTTCTTAGCTTTTGAGAGCATGGATCTTTCATTCTTCAGTCTAGACTTGCCCATTATTATAAAAGACAAATTATGATATCTGAGAGATAATTTATGTCCTCTGGTGATATACACAATGTTTATATTTTATAGTTGGGGTCTACAACTTAATGCATGAACCAATTTTGAGAATGGCCTATGCTGAGTTATTTTGGTGTTTAGAAAATCACCGTTGTGAAGACTGTGCTCATGGTCTTTTTAACACCTATCCTTCAGTCTGTGAAATCATTGAGAAACCATTATTGCCCAATTTAGTGATCTAAGTTATCATTTACCTGTTCTCTGTAGAATTTGGCATTCTCTCTGCAAATCTATCATGCCAAGTACATTGAACAACTAAGTCACTCTCAATACATTTATTTACTTTTTCTTAATTTTAAAGTGGACAAATAAAGAGAAATCATAATCTTGTTTGAAGCTGCTGTATATGGGTTAACCTTACTGAGTTAAACTTCAGTTACATTTAAGAATTTTATCGATATAAATAAATGTGAAACAATACTAACATTAATTAAATTTGAAGAGAAAGAGGCATTTGTACTCTGCCTTTGGCTTATCTTTGATGATTTATTTTGGGTAGACTGTCTAGCTCTCTAGTGCTTGACCTTCACCTATTACACTCTTTATGAATTTGAATAAATTGTAAATGCTGTGAGTATAATTTAGTCACTTTTTTACATTGTAAAGAAATAAATAATTGTGGCAGTCATGGAATTTTTGATAGCATCTAGTGATTAAATTTAAAAAATACTATTTCTGAATTGTTCATGGAAAATGTCCCTGATTTAGTACAATTTTGTTATCTTACTATTCTTCTTAACATCTTTAGGAATATATAACTAGTAAATATTCAAAAGAGTAAATGATCAAAATGGTAGCTAAAAATGTGATCTCGGAAATCAGACTGTATGGGTTTGAATCCTGTCTCTGACACATCACAGCCTGTGTCCTTGGGCTCATGACTCAGACTCTCAGGATAAAATCTTCTTCCATCTCTCTGAGGACATAAATCATACCTTTGGCCAGTGTCTTCATACTGTATATGCTACCGCCATGTTATTAGATTGTTTCAGTATCACCTATTTTTTACCAAATAAGTTTGTTGTATTTAATAATGGCTGCAAAGCATATGGATAGTAATGCAAAGGAGACAACAGGGCGTAAAACTTAAAGAATGGATAAAATCCAGTACTCTGTGACAACACTGAAGATACCTAGAAAAAAATCACTGGGTGGTGGTGCTAGTGTTCATGGTTTTAGACATCCATTGGGGGTCTTGGAACATATCCCAGGAGATCAGGGGTTAGGGCTTCTATATTATTACTTCTTTGCATGTTTCCAACAAAGGTAGGGACAATGGTGGAATTATTCTGTTGTTAGTACAAGCAACTCTAAGAAAGAAAAATTTCATTTTGTATCATGCAATCTGGAAGTGTAAAAATTATTGCCTTAATCCTTTTGTGAACAAGAGTCCAAATTCTTAATAACAGTATGTAGAAAGGAAATATTAGTACTGAAATTCTGTCAGAAGAGTTGTAGTTTATGCAGGTTTTAAAGATATTATCTGAGTCAGGCTCGGTGGCACACACTTTAATCACTGTGGCTCAGGAGGCTGAGGCAGAAGGATCACAACTTCATAGAAAATTCCTGGAATGTTCCTTGGTATGGAACTGGGAGTGAGAACCTTGCCTTCTCTTTTGCTTCCTTTTCTTGCCTTACACATTAACATTGAAAGTGAAGCAAAAAATGTTTTGTCCTCTGTGTCCTCCACATATGTCTTATGCTAACGTGTTAAAGCTACATAATCTACCTGTAAGTGTGTGTGACTGCATAGATGCACATGTATGCATCAGAAAACAACTACACCCTTTTGGTTTCTCTTTGGACTTTCATAATTAGATGGGATAGTTTTAATTTGATAATTAAATAAATAATGTTGTTCACATATTTTAAAATCTATTTGAGAGTAAAATTATTTGCTTGCTCCTTGCTGTGTCTCAAGTAAAATAATACTGATTTTTTAGTGTATGATTTGTAATGAAAATAAATTATCTCACATCAGAGAAATGAAAGTCCATGTTTTTGTCTCCAAGTGGATTAGTTTCATGTGGAAAATAAACAAGCTGAAACTTGTTTCATACATACCTTTACCCCTTTTAACATTTTTACCTAAAGAAAATGTTTAAGAAATAGGATTTATTCTTGGGACCTATCTCCTTTGTCTCCTGATTTTGTTGCTTTACTGTGAATCTTTTCTATTAGTAATTTCTGCTGGTATTGAAGGATTCATTTACCACCAAAAAGGATAATGGATGAAAGAAAGATTGTTTATACCATATGTATAGAGGTTGTGTGTGTGAGTGCAGGATAACCAGCTCAGTCTAGTTTGTCCTACATTGTCTCAGTTTTTACAGTGAATTTTTTCTTAGTTCCTGGGCAAACCAATGTGGTTGTCCACCCTGCCTGTTTATAGCTCATGGGGATACAAAACTTGCCTTATTGTAATTGTGTCTTTTCTTTACTACTCTTAAAGGTTCTACATCTTAAAGGAAGTAGGGGAAGTAAAAAAAATCTAAAATTAGCAAACTATCCTATAAATGCTAGGCAAAGCTGAAATATTTTGTGAACAGAACTAAATTAATTTTCATAGCATTTCTCTTAGTAATGTATCATTGTCACTAATAAAAGAACCTGCTGTTGATTCCATTTATAGAACATTATTAAAATATGCAAATTGCAGGTTACTGGGCATTAATGGAGTGTCAAAGGTGAGTGGACTATAGAAAGGCAGATCAAAGAAACCTTGTGGCCATGAAAATTCTCTGCCTTTACTCTGTCAGAGCAGTCTTCTGATCAGGTATCCAGTGTTGACTTTACAGGCTCTTAGAGCCTCAGGAAATTGTGTAAATAGGACACAGAATCTGTGAATTATTATTACTTAAAACTGTTTATGAATCTCCAGTTATTCAAGAGCTTAGAGAATGGGAATGGGAGGAGAAACATGATACCTGTTAACACTATTAGAAATGATTTTATTCCAAAAGACTAGATGGTTCCTAAAAGAGAACTCCTGTAGAAATTATTTGTAGCTGTTCTTGCAGGCAGGAAGTGTATTAAGAGCTTTAAGACCTTAGATGATTATTATGGTGACAGCACAGTCACTGCTTAATTCCTGTTTGATGCTGTGCACTCCAAGTTCAGCATATCACTATTTCAAAATTGCAGAGAATTCTGAGTACTCCTTAGGAATGTAATGCAACTCCCTCAAACCCTAAAGTGCAGTGAAGTAAACAGGAAGCCATATTCAGTACAGTCTGATGGTGCAGAAACTGGGCTTAGAGAACAAACTAGGGTTAATATCTCAACTCCACCTTCTCTTGTTTATATGATCTTTGGCAAATCACTTATTGTTTTGGGCTTCATTTCTTACATATACTATGAGATCAGAGAAGTTAGTTTTGTCCCTATCATAGGGTTGTTGTGAAGAATAAATGGGACATTTAAAGAACATCATAAGTGCTCTGCAGATGCCAAATTTGCTGCTTTTATTACTGGAAGCATGTGTAGTAGTGGTGCACAGGAACCAAGAGATAGATTTCATTTTGCTTTCAACAATTGATTTTTAGAAAGCCTCTTAGCCTTCCATGACTTTGTCTCCTTCTGCAGAATCTCAGTATGTCTGAGTAGATGAAAGGTCAACAATCTTCCAGTTTCCAATTTCTTGGATAATGAGGTGAATATTTTAGAGTTGATAAAGGCATGGATGAAATCACAGGCTTGATTCTCCCAGGTCTCAATTTAAATTTTGCCTCTGCCTCAGTTCTGAGCCATGCATTGCTCACTGCCCATTCATAATTTGTTCCCTCTACTTTCCTACAAGAATGGGGTTTTGTTCTGAACAGCATGTGCAAATCACAATTACTACTACTTTTCTACTTCTTTTGTTACTACTACTGCTACTCTACTCAAACTACTGCCCAAGAAAAAAATCTACATTTCTCCACCCTCTGCCTGTCTTGTGTTTCTCTAGTTAAAATTTTAATGTAGTACATTACTGAGTGGTTTACATCTTGACTGAGATTCTTCTCCAGTTCTATGGGCAGGGTTGAGCAGTTGGTCAAGAGACTATGGAGCCTGTAAAACCTACCACTTTGCTATCTGGTTCTTTGAGGAACATGTTTGCTGAACCCTCATCTAAGGAAATTATAACAGCCATGCCCTTCAGTTTCCTGTTTTCCCTCCCACCTGTGTGGATTATATGGCCTGTGTTTCCCTCCTCCCTTTACCTGTTGGGTTGTAATAAGTTGTTTATAGATGGTATTGGCATCAGATCTGCCATTTTGCTGCCACCATTGTTCTGCCCCCCCACCATCTTACAACCTAGATTGTTAGCCCACAAACTCCCTAGTCAATCATTGGTCAGATTGTTATTATCCCACAAAATTCTACTACCCAAGAATAGCTCCCCCACCATTCTATCTCTCCCACTCTTGTGTGTAGACACTCTACCTCTCTGCTTAATAAAAACTCTTGTGTGTTTTCCCACATCAGGAATGGTTTCTGGGTGCTTTCATTTGTGCCATGATTTGGATGGGCTCTTCTACTGCCAATTAGATAAGTGGAATCCCATCTGTTGCCCAAGACCCTCTGATGCTGGTCTCACATTCCATTCACCCTAAGGCTTGGTTGCATATACACCACCAGTTTCAGATTGGTAAGTTTTCCATAGGTCGATTTAAACACTCCTCTGCTGAAGTGAGACATGACTGTTGGTCTAGTACCCTTGAGGCAGTTGAGGAGTAGGGGTTCCACCTGCCATGACTTTTACAATTACAGTTGGCCCCCTTAGTTGACTTATCTGATGGGTGGATCCCTGATTTTTATGGTGAAGATTTCCTCTCTGGGTTGAGGCTCCTCTTTAGTTTTTCTCTCAAAGTTCCTGCTACGAGGTCCTTAACCTCCTTGCCTTTTGCTTGGCAAACAATGATGGGTGTGACAACTCCCAACATGTGTTGTCTTCTCATCTCCAGTTAACTACTCTGTGACCTTGGAATGCCTTAGACACTGACTTGTCTATTTATCAGTCTCCACCATGGGATCTGGGTCCTCCATTCTGGCAGATTCACCACTGAGGTGTCTACAAGATAATCTTAAACCTCTTCACCTGGCCTACAGCCACCAAAATTTTATTCAGTTGTGTAATGATATTTGGCCACAGTATCCTTCAGATAATCAATCAGAATGGTCACTTAATGGCATACAACTTATGTGAGTCTTTGCTGTTCCTGCAAACCTGAACACCTTCTTTTGACTTCTTCTCCCCTCCTAATGCCCCCTCCTAATGCCCCCTCCTTCCCCAACTCTGACCCAGAGAATGATGTACCCCCATACTGGTCTCCTGCAGCAGAGGCCCCACTGGCCCTTTCTCCTCTGTCTCCTTTGTCCCACTCTGTTTTGACTTCTGCCCTCTCAACCCAGTCCTCCTGCCACGAGGTCTCAAGCACATGTTCTAGCTCCGTTGTGGGAAGTTGCTGGTGTGGAGAGAGGGTTCAGAGTCCATATTCCTTTCTCCCTCTCTGATGTTTCCCAGATAGAGAAGTGGCTAGGCTCCTTCACCTCCAAACTCTGCAAATTTCATTAAGAAATTTCAGTATCTTACCTAGTCTTATGATAGATTTAAAAGATGCCTTTTTCTATACACCCTAGACTCTCAATCACAATTTCTGTTTACCTTCAAGCTACCAGAGGGTTGATCTCAATTAGCCTAGAAAGTTTTGCTCAAGGATTTGGCAATAGCCTGCACCTGTTCATCCAAACCCAAGCTAAGAATTTAACAAGTATTAAAAATCCCTAGGCAGCAATTTCCTTTGCAATGGAATATTAGCTAGCAGGCTCAATGAGGGACCAACCTGAGACTGAAGAAAAAAGTGTCCATTTAAATATTTGGGGCTGAAAGACAGGAAAATGGTTTAAAACTCTCTTTTTCTCCATCTTCCTCTTTCTCTCTCTCTTTCCCTCTCCTCCCCCTTCTGCCTGTCTTGTTCTCACTCTCTCATACTATAATTCATGGCCATTAACATTTTTTTCCTAGGATACTTGTTTTTTCTTAAATGGTATATTTTTGAGCTCACAATTTTGATCTTACATACCTAGGTTAATGATTTTCTGATCAGTTCTTTTTTTATGGATTTTCTTTTTTAAAAATTTTTATTGTAAACAAAAGGGATACATGCTGTTTCTCTGATTATACATGGAGTAAAGCATACCATTTGTGTAATCATACATTTATATAGGGTAATACTGTTTGATCCATTCTGTTATTTTTGCCTTCCCACACCCCTCCCACCCCTGTTTTCCCTCTAAAGAGTCCCTCCTTCCTCTGTTCTTGCTCCCCTAACCCCATTATGTAATTATTTACTTATCAGCAAGATCATTTGTCCTTCGGTTTTTTGAGATTGGCTTATCTCAATTTGCATGATATTCTCCAATTTCATCCATTTGCCTCCAAATGCCATAATTTTATTATTCTTTATGGTTGAATAATATTCCATTGTATATATATATATACCACAGTTTCTTTATCCATTCATCAATTGAAGGACATCTACGTTGGCTCCACAATCTGGCTATTGTAAATTGAGCAGCTATGAACATTGATGTGACTGCATCTCTGTACTATGCTGATTTTAAGTCCTTTGGGTACAGGCCAAGGAGTGGGTTAGCTGTGTCAAATGGTGTTTGCATTCCAAGCTTTCTGAGGAATCTCCACACTGCTTTCCAGAGTGGCTGCATAAATTTGCAGCCCCACCAGCAATGTATAAAAGTACCTTTTTCCCCACAATCCTGCCAACACCTATTGTTGCTAGTATTCGTGATAATCTCCATTCTAATTGGGGTGAGATGGAATCTTAGGGTACTTTTGATTTTCATTACTCTTATTACTAGGGATGTTTAACATTTTTTCATCTCTATGTTGATTGCTTGTAGATCTTCTTCTGTGAAATATCTGTCCTTTTCCTTAGCCTCTGTGTTGATTGGATTATTTGTATTCTTGGTATAGACTTTTTGAGGTTTTATATATTCTGGAATTCAGTACTCTATCTGAAGTATGTGTGGCAAAGACTTTTCCCATTGTTCACATTGCTGATACTTTCCTTTGCTGAGAGAAAGCTTTTTAGTTTGAATCTATCCCAGTTATTGATCCTTGCTTTTATTTCTTGTGCTATGGGAATCCTGTTAAGGAAGTCTGATTGTAGGCTGACATGTTGAAGATTTGGACATAATTTTTCTTCTATAAGTCAAAGGGTCTCTGCTCTGATTTCAAGGTCCTTGATCCATTTTCAGTTGAGTTTTGTGCAGGGTGAGAGATAGGCATTTAATTTCATTCTGCTGCATATGAATTTCCAGTTTTCCCAGCACCATTTGTTGAAGAGGCTATCTTTTCTCCATTGCATATTTTTGGCACCTTTGTCTAGTATGAGAAAATTGTATTTATTTGGATTTGTGTCCATATCCTCTATTCTGTATCATTGATCTACCTGTCTATTTTGGTTCCAATACCATGCTGTTTTTGTTACTATTGCTTTGTAGTATATTTGAAGTTACAGTATTTCAATACCCCCTGCTTCACTCTTCCTGCTAAGGATTGCTTTAGCTATTCTGGATTTCTTATTCTTCCAGATGAATTTCATGATTCTTTGCTCTATTTCTGTAAGGTACATCATTGGGATTTTAGTTGGAATTGCATTGAATCTGTATATCACTTTTGGTAGTATGGACATTTTGACAATATTAATTCTGCCTATCCAACAACATGGGAGATCTTCCATCTTCTAAGGTTTTCTTTAATTTCTTTCTTTAGTGTTCTGTAGTTCTCATCATAGAGGTCTTTCAACTCTTTTGTGAAATTGATTCCCAAGTATTTTATTTTTTGAAGCTATTGTGAATGTGGTAGTTTTCATAACTTCTCTTTCTGAAGATTCATCACTTATGTATAAAAATGCATTAGATTTATGAGCATTGATCTTATAACCTGCTACTTTACTGAATTCATTTATGAGTTCTAAATGTTTTCTGGTGGAATTTCCAGTTTTCTCTAAATATATAATCATGTCATCAGCAAATAGAGATAATTTGAGATCTTCTTTTTCTATTCATATCCCTTTAATTTCTTTGGTCTGTCTAATTGCTCTGGCTAGAGTTTTGAGGCAGTGTTGAACAGAAGTGGTGAAAGAGGGCATCCCTGCCTTGTTCCAGTTTTTAGGGGAAATGTATTCAGTTTTTCACCATTCATAATGATATTAGCCATGGGTTTAGAATAGATGGTCTTTACAATGTTAAGGAATGTTCCCACTCTCCCTACTTTTTCTTGTGTTTTGAGCATAAATGGATGATATACTTTATCAAATGCTTTTTCTGCATCTATCAAAATAATCATGATTCTTGACTTTAAGTCTGTTGATATGGTGAATTACGTTTATTGATTTCTGGATGTTGAACCAGCCTTACATCCCTGGGATAAAACCCACTTGATCGTGGTGCACTTTCTTTTTAATATATTTTTGGATGCGATTTGCTAAAATTTTGTTGAGAATTTTTGCATTGATATTCGTTAAGGATATTGGTCTGAAATTTTCTTTCCTCAATGTGTCTCTGTCTGGTTTAGGTATCAGGGTGATATGGGCCTCATATAATAAGTTTGGGAGGGTTTTCTCCACTTCTATTTCATGGAATACATTGAGGAGTATTGGAATGAGCTCCTCTTTAAATGTTTGTAGAATTTGGCTCAGAACACATCTGGTCCTGGACTTTTCTTAGTTGGTAGGCTTTTGATGACTTCTTCTATTTCCTTCCTTGAAATTGATCTATTTAAATTGTGTATGTCTTCCTTGTTCAGTTTAGGAAATTCATATGTCTCTAGAAACCTGTTGATGTCTTCAAGATTTTCTGTTTTGTTGGAGTAAAGATTTTCAAATTAGCTTTTAATTAAGTTTTGTATCTCACTCATGTCCCTAGTGATATTTCCTTGTTCATTCCGAATTTTAATAATTTGATTTTTCTCTCTCCTTCTGTTTGTTAATGTGTATAAGTGTTTATCAATTTTGTTTATTTTTTCAAAGAACCAACTATATTTTGTTATTTTTTCCAATTGTTCCTTTTGTTTCAATTTCATTGATTTCAGCTCTGATTTTAACTATTTCCTGTATTCTACTACCTTTGGTGTTTGTTTGTTCTTTTTCTAGGGCTTTGAGAAGTAGTGTTAAGTCATTTATTTGTTGTTTTTTCCTTCTTTTATTGATTGCACTCCATGAAATAAATCTTATTCTGAGAACTACTTTCATAGTGTCCCAGAGATTTTGATATGATATGTCTTTGTTCTTGTTTACTTCTAAGAATGTTTTAATTTCCTTTCTGATGTCTTCTGTTATCCATTCATCATACAATAGAGTATTATTTAATCTCCATTTGTTGGAGTATTTTCTGTTTTTTACTCTGACATTTATTTCTAATTTCAATCCATTATGATCTGATAGAATACAAGGTAGTATCTCTATCTTCTTGTACTTGCTAACATTAGCTTTTTGGCATAAAATGTGGTCTATTTTAGAGAAGGATCGATGTGCTGCTGAGAAGAAGGTGTATTAGCTTTTTGTTGGATGATATATTCTATAAATGTCTGTTAAATCTAAATTATTGATTGTGTTATTGAGAACTATGATTTCTTTATTCAATTTTTGTTCAGAAGATCTGTCCAGTGGTGAGAGAGGTGTGTTAAAATCACCTAGTATTATTGTGTTGTGATCTATTTGATTTCTGGAATTGAGAAGAATTTGTTGACATACATGGATAAGTCCCTTTTTGGGGCATAGATATTTATGATTGTTTTGTCTTGATGATTTATGCTTCCCTTAAGCAGTATGAAATGTCCTTCTTTATCCCTACTGACTAACTTTCGCTTGAAGTCTACATTATCTGAAATGAGGATAGATACTCCAGCTTTTTTGTAGTGTCCATGTGCATGGTATGCTTTTTTCCATCCTTTCACCTCTGATCTGTGTGTATCTCTTTCTATGAGATAAGTCTCTTGCAGGCAGCATAGTGTTGGATCTTTCTTTTTAATCCAATCTGCTAGTCTATGTCTTTTGATTGATGAGTTCAGGCCATTTACGTTCAGTGTTATTATTGAGATACAATTTGTATTCCTGTTCATTTGGCTCATTTTTGTTTTTTGACAAGACTTGGTTTCTCCTTTATTTGGCTATTCCTTTAGGCTAGTTCCTCCCTTTGCTGATTTGCATCATTGATTTTCATCTCTACCTCATGGGATATTTTGCTGAGAATGTTCTGTAATGCCAGCTTTCTTTTTGTAAATTCTTTTAGTTTTTTTTTTTTTTAATCATGGAAGGATTTTATTTTATCGTCAATTCTGAAGGTAAGTTTTGCTGGGTATAAGATTCTTAGTTGGCATTCATTTTCTTTCAGGGCTTTATAAATGTTGTTCCAGGCCCTTCTAACTTTTAGGGTCTGGATTAAAAATATCTGCTGATATCCATATTGGTTTTCCCCTGAATGTAATTTGATTCTTTTCTCTCACAGTCTTTAAAATTCAGTCCTTATTTTGTATGTTAGGTATTTTCATACTAATATGCCTTGGTGTGGGTCTGTTGTAATTTTGTATATTTGGGGTCCTATTAGCCTCTTGTATTTGATTTTCCATTTCATTCTTCAGATTGGGAAATTTTCTGATATTATTTCATTGAATAGGTTGTTCATTCCTTTGGTTTGTTTCTCTGTGCCTTCCTCAATCCCAATAACTCTTAAATTTGTCCTTTTCATGATATCCCATAATTCTTGTAGATTGTGTTCAGGATTTCTTACCATCTTCTCTGTTTGGTCAACTTTTTTTTAATTTATTTTTTTATTGTAAACAAGTGGGATTCAACTTTGTGTTCAAGATTAAATATTTTGTCTTCATTGTCTGAGGTTCTGTCTTCCAGGTGTTCTATCCTATTGGTTATGCTTTCTATGGAGTTCTTAATTTGGTTTATTTTTTTCATTATTGTTTTTCATCTCTACCTCATGGAATATTTTGCTGAGAATGTCAGCAAAATCCTTCATTTCCAGGATTTCTGTTTGGTTTTTTTTCAGTATCTCAAACTCTTTATTGAAATGATATTTTGTTTCCTGTATTTGCTCTTTTAACTATCAATTGGTGTGATAATTTAATGCCTGTATTTTCTCTTTCATCTAATCCTTCAATGCCTGCATTTGCTCTTTCATCTCCTTGTTTGCTTCCCCAATGATTTTAAATTTGTACATTCTGAACTCTCTTTCTGACATTTCTTCTGCCATGCTGTCAATGGGTTTTATTGATATAGTATCTAGGTTGTTTGGAGCATTTTATTTCCTTGTTTTCTCTTATTGATCACATATCAGTGGGACTCTGAGATACTGCAGATTTTCTCTACTGGCTTATAGTGTCCCTGTAGATATCCAGTATATCACTTGCTAACGTTCAGTAGCCTGAAGTCTTGGAGGAACTTGAAAATGCCATGCTCCCAAAGAAAGCTGCCACTGGGTCCAGGGGTGGACCCAGGGATGGCTGTGCATGGAATGCCTCTCTCTGGTTGGGCCTGCTCTGAGCAGATGACTGTGGACATGGCCTGCCACCAGATGAAGCCTGACTGGTTAGTGAAGCCTCTCACTGCCCTGCCCTTGTTCGAGAAGCTGTCTGTAGACTGGGAACCACCGCTGGGTCTGGAGCTGGGTCGTGGCTGTGTGTGGAAAGACTCTCACTCAGCGGACCTGCTGTGAACAGCTGCCTGTGGACTGGGCTTGCCACAGGATGGAGTCTGTCTGCTTGGTGAAGTCTCTTGTTGCCCTGCCCTGGTCCGAGAAGCTGCCTGCAGACCGGGTCCCACCACTGAGTCTGGGCTGTTGTCTGGCTGTGTGCGGAAATATTCTCACTCGGCGGGCCTGCTCCGAGAAGCTGCCTGTGGACCAGGCCTGCCCTGCTCTGAGAAGCTGCCCACTGTTCAGGCCTTCCCCCTGGCCTGAGCTTTACCCAATGGGAGAGACTCACCTAGTGGGTCTGAGTTGGTCTGAGTCTCTCAATACCTCCCCTTGTTGAATCCTGAATTCTGGAGCGACAGGAGATGCAATCACCCTCTAGTCTGCCATCTTGGAATCTTTGACAGAACAACTCCAACTGCAAAATTGTACAATTGTTGCTGAAAACTTACTCCTTGTCTATAATGCCAATCCAATAATGAGGACATGGTTTTGAGAAAAAGGAAAAAAAATGTTTATTGCTTTACTAGCTGAGGAGAAACACAGGAAACACCTGTCCCAAAGACTGTGATCCTCTCAGTTCTATTTTTTTATTCAATTCTAAAGTTTGATTTCTAAAACATCTATAATATTACACTGTAGATTCACCTACAAAAGACTAGAAGGCTTTTCTTTTGTTATGTATATATCATGTCTGATATTGTGTTGTGTGCCTATATACATGCATCAAAATATGTACATGATATCAAAATTGACACAAATAATGAGCACTGATGAAATTAAAATTTAGAAAATGGATGCAAAATACCTTTAATTCATGTGATTTTAAAAGGTTTAATTTAAATTGGGTAAACAAATGGAGGTAAAATATCTTTAAAATTACTTAACTCACAATTCTCTCTATGTGGTCAAACTAATAGAATTTTGATGTTTACAAAATGTCTAATCCTTTGTTTCTATGAGTTTTCTTCAACAGAAAAGAGATGGCAAATAATGTTCAATACACTTGTCAGCTATTTGGTTTTTGCAGTAAAATAAGTATATTTGACACATATGACATTACTCCAATGTGTTTGTTAGAGACATCTGATTAATTTACACAATAAAAATGCTAACTTAAATAACATTGAGAACTCTGAGCTCCTTAAAGTTCATGGGGTAACATGATAAATAAAAAGGTTTTAAAATTGCTTTGTGTCATCACTAAAAACAAGGTTACTAGGAGTTAAGTCCTAACAGGTACAACTCTATATACAAAGGGGATCCAAAGGTTCAACTGTGTTTCAATTAGAGTACTATAAATAACATAAAATATTTTATCTTATTAAAATGGAGTAGTTTATCTACATTCAAAAATTTTATAAGAGTTGTTTCAAAATGTGAACAAAAAGGGGTCAAAAGATAAGAAAGAAAGTAGAAGGTTTTAAGTATGAAAATATATTTAGTAGAAGGAAAAAAAGTTTCTGGGTAAGTCTGTGTGTGTTGAAATACATGAGGGACTAAGAAATTGCTAAGAAGTCTGTGTGTAAGTGAAGGACAAATTTCTACAAGTTTGTGTGTAACTAAGTTGGTTAGATGTATGTGAGACAATTCATTAAAGCTTAGGGTTTTTTCCTAAGGTCAAATATTAATGGGTTAATATTAACCAATGTTAAATCTATATGTTAAAATGACAAAGATCTCTAAAAAACACTAATTTACTCTGAACATTTTGTCTGTTTATATTCTTTAGAGCAATTAGACCTAAAATTTAGGGTTTATACAATTATGGTTAAACAACAACAGTTTGAGTATTGTACTATGTTACAGAGGTTAAATTTTTCTTTAAAAGTCAAACTTGGTTAACATAAAAGTGTCAAGGTAATTGTGGAATGGCCACGCTTCTTTGTATATTAAATGTGTTCATATTTTCCAGGTATACACATCTTTAAAGCAGAAAATTTATCAAACTGCTGTTTTCCAAATGAAACTTGTCTGTAATGGTAATTTTAAACTTATAAGAATAGTAAATTTTATTAAGAACTTATTCATATCATTTAATGTTCTATAACAGGACCTATTATCAATAGGATATATGGAAAATTTATGTTACTTTTTACAGAGATAAAAAATTTAAATGTAAATGTATTTCTAAAAGTTAGTGACAGCCTGATTTATTTAAAGGTTAACATCATGAAACATGAAAACAAAAAATATTTTGGCACACAAAAGGAAAGTTAAAAGCTTTCTCAGCCTCTCTTTGATTTATGTTTTGAATGTAATGTTCTATTATGTTAATTAACATTCATTTAGACTCTGGAAACAATATATGTAAACTTTGTAAAATCATGTTTAAAGAGAAGGCAAAGATCAGCTTCAGAACTAGAACACTTTAACTAAGATTTGTGAAGAGCCTCACCTTACCTTACATAAGTTTCTGCCTCCCACCTTGTTATGTATCAGAGTGACTCCAAAATAAGTCAGATTTCAGATCATTTAAAGTTTTATTCAAAAGATTTTTTATTGCAGAATTACTGTGATCTCAAACATAGGGAATATAATACATAACTTACCAAAATTCCAGACACCTATTACACAAACAGAATATACTCTTAATGTTGTTAATTCCACTTTGTATTTTCCTTGTAAACACTATAATTGCTGCCTGATTAATGTTTTCAAGAAATCCTGCTTCAAGAACAAAGAACCTAAATTAGAGATAATAAGCCATCATGTATAAGACACATAATATAGACCCCAATTAAATAAAAGGGGGTAAATGGCTGTAAAGTCATAAACATTGAAGTTAAACCCAGTACTCTTACTTTATAACTGGTGAGACTGTCTTGCTTGATGTTTAAGCTCAAACTCAGAGATTGACATTAAAATACAGGTGCCAAGGAAACCAATATTTGACTTTTGCCCTCTGAGTCAGCCTAAATCCCAGGAAGGGGAGAACTTCTCTAACAAGCTTTGTAACTCTGGGCCACATGACCTCCCAATCAGGGAGATTAATGAGACCACTAGAGGATGAAAAGCCAATCAGTTCACCTGCTGAAAAGAGGAGGATCATTGAAAAAGGGAGACATCCCTGATGCTTCCAAAGGAAGCCACTCATCAAGGAGATCCTACCTAGCAAATGGAACTCAAGTAGTTAATAAGCTGCTCTCAAGTTCTCCATGAGTGTCCCCTGTGGGAACTCAGCTGACCCTTAACAGCAGATAGGAACAAGGTCTGTTTGACCAGCTTTATCTTGAACACCTAACAAAACAATTAAAACCAAGCATAACCATTCCTGGACATTTAGAAGAATAAACAATAGTCAAATGTAACTTAAGATGTATATTTGTGTTGACCCAAAGAATAAATAAGACTGGAGACAATGAAAGAGATTCTTAGGCAGGCAAAAGTGCCTGATAACTATAAAGAAAAACTGCAAGGGTCAGAAATTTTTGGTTGTTTTAAGGCCTACAGATCTTTCTAAACAGGACCAAGCCTGCTAAATTGCCTAGAGAATTGCCTACAAGATCATATACACAAGTTTACCAACCAATCGACTGCTTCTCCTTTAAGATTACCAACCCCTGACACACAAAGCTGATACATGGGATTTACTATTGACAGTTCTGACTCCAAAAACTGTGCTTCCACCTAAAGACCTCCCTAATTTCCTTTTTACAGGAATGAGACTCTTCACCCCTCACTGTCAGGAAGAAGCTACTGAAGAAAGACCATTGTCCCACCCCTGGTATCTATAAAAACAAAAAGGGATGAATATTGGCATCAGATCTGCCATTTTGCTGCCATCATTATTCTGCCCCTTTACACCATTTTACAACCTAGATTGTTAGCCCAAGAACTTCCTATTCAGTCATTGTTTCAGATTGTTAGCCCTCAAAATTTCTCATCAGTTGTTGATCAGACTGTTATTAGCCCATGAAATTCCACTATCTAAGAATGGCTTCCTCACCATTTTCTCTCTCATCCTTGTGGACAAGCACTCTGCCTGTCCACTTAACAAAGTCTCTTGTGTGATTTCCCACATCAGGAGTGGTTTCTGAGTGCTTTCAGGTGGGATGCTTATAGATGTGTTAGCCCTTATTATATACACAACAAACTGAATTAATCACAAAAGAATTACAACATTTTTTATTTTTTCTTATTTTTTTATCTTAACTTCTACTTTATTACTGAGCATTCCTATATATATACAAAAATAAAAATTTTACATTCACTTATAAGGTTTACATAATTGTAATCAGAATCTGCACAATTTTGAACTTTTTAGCTTATCACAAGTATTTTTCATCTAACAAGATAAATTTATTTATTACTTAGTTACAGTTAATGAACTTAACATTCTCTGATTGTTGGACATTTGTATTATTTTATACTTTTTAATGCTATGGGTAGTTTTGCAATTAGCATATGTATAGCTTTATTTGATGTTTTTTTAGCACTGATCTTGATTTTATTTCAATTTTTTAAAATTCATTTTTATGGGAAAAAACATACCATGCACATGGACACAGCAAAAAAGGCTGGAGTATCCATCCTCATTTAAGATAATGTGGACTTCAAGCCAAAACTAGTCAGGAGGGATAAATAAGGACATTACATACTGCTTAAGGGAAGCATAAATCAGCAAGGCATAACCATCTTAAATATCTATGCCCCGAACATTCGCTCATCCGTGTATGTCAAACAAATCCTTCTCAATTCCAGAAATCAAATAGACCACAATACAATAATACTAGGCGATTTTAACACACCTCTCTCACCACTGGATAGATCTTCCAAACAAAAATTGAATAAAGAAACCATAGATCTCAATAACACAATCAACAATTTAGACTTAATGGACATATATAGAATATATCATCCAACAAAAAATGAATATACTTTCTTCTCAGCAGCACATAGATCCTTCTCTAAAATAGACCATATTTTATGCCACAAAGCTACTGTTACCAAATACGAGAAGATAGAAATATTACCTTGTATTCTATCAGATCATAATGGATTTAAATTAGAAATAAATGACAGAACAAAAAACAGAAAATTATCCAATACCTGGAGATTAAATAATATGCTATTATATGATGAATGCATAACAGAAGACATCAGGAAGGAAATAAAAATATTCTTAGAAGTAAACTAGAACAAAGACACATCATATCAAAATCTCTGGGACACTATGAAAGCAGTACTTAGAGGAAGATTTATTTCATGCGGTGCATTCAACAAAAGAAGTAAAAATCAACAAATGAGCGACTTAACACCATAGCACAAAGTCTAAGATAAAGAACAGCAGACCAACACCAAGAGAAGTAGAAGACAGGAAATCGTTAAAATAAGAGCCGAAATCAACAAAATTGAAACAAAAGAAACAATCATAAAAATTAACAAAATAAATACTTGGTTTTTTGAAAAAATAAACAAAATTGATAAACTCTTAGCCACACTAACAAAGAGAAAGAGGGAGAAAACTCAAATTACTAAATACAGAATGAACAAGGAAATATCACAACAGACACGAGTGAAATACAATACATAATTAGAAGCTATTTTGAAAATCTAAATTCCAAAATTACAGATAACCTTGAAGACATCATCAAGTTTCTAGAGACATATGAATTACCTAAGTTGAACGAGGAGAACATACAAAACTTAAATAAATAAATTTCAAGCAATGAAATAGAAGAGGTCATCAAAACCTACCAACAAAGAAAAGTCCCGGACCAGATGGGTTCTCAGCTGAGTTCTATAAAACCTTTAAAGAAGAGCTCATTCCAAACTCCTCAAAGTATTCCATGAAACAGAAGAGGAGGGAACCCTCCCAAACTCATTCTCTGAAGCCAAAATCACCCTGATACCTAAAAGAGACAGAGACACATCTAAGAAAGAAAATTTCAGACCAATATCCTTAATCAACATCGATGCAAATATTCTCAACAAAATTTTAGCAAAACACGTACAAAAATATATTAAAAAGATAGTGCACCACAATCAAGTGGGTTTTATCCCAGGGATGCAAGATTGGTTCAACATCCGGAAATCAATAAATGACATTCACCCCATCAACAGACTTAAAGTTAAGAATCACATGATTATTTTGATAGATGCAGAAAAAGCATTTGATAAAATACAACATCCCTTCATGCTCAAAACACTAGAAAAAATAGGGATAGT
Organism: Sciurus niger; assembly: GCA_020740815.1. Lineage (NCBI taxonomy): Eukaryota > Metazoa > Chordata > Mammalia > Rodentia > Sciuridae > Sciurus > Sciurus niger. The sequence goes on from JAHUXG010016843.1 coordinate 814,120, forward strand.
GGGAACATTCCTTAACATTGTAAAGGCCGTCTACACTAAGACCATGGCCAATATCATTCTAAATGGTGAAAAACTGAAAGAATTCCAAGCATTCCCCCTAAAACCTGGAACAAGGAAGGGATGCCCTCTTTCACCACTTCTATTCAACATCGTCCTTGAAACTCTGGCCAGAGCAATTAAACAAACCAAAGAAATTAAAGGGATACGAATTGGAAAAGAAGAACTCCAACTATCCCTGTTCACTGATTACAAGATTATATATTTAGAGGAAATTGGGAAATTCCACCAGAAAACTTTTAGAACTCATAAGTGAATTCAGTAAAGTAGCAAATTACAAGGTCAATGCTCATAAATCCAATGCATTTTTATACATAAGTGATGAATCTTCAGAAACAGATATTAGGAAAACTACCCCATTCACAACAGAATTAAAAATAAAATACTTGGGAATCAATCTCACAAAATAGGTGAAAGACCTCTACAATGAGAACTACAGAACACTAAAGAAAGAAATTAAAGAAAACCTTAGAAGATGGAAAGATCTTCCAAGTTCTTGGAGAGGCAGAATTAATATTGTCCAAATGGCCATACTACCTAAAGTGCTATATAGATTCAATGCAATTCCAATTAAAATCCCAATGATGTACCTTGCAGAAATAGAGCAAGTAATTATGAAATTCATCTGGAAGAATAAAAAACCCAGAATAGCTTAAGCAATCCTTAGCAGAAAGAGCGAAGCAGGGGGTATTGCAATACCAGATCTTCAACTCTACTACAAAGCAATAGTAACAAAAATGGCATGGTTTTGGCTACAAAATAGGCAGGTAGATCAGTAGTACAGAATAAAGGACACGGACAGAAACCCAAATAAATACAATTTTCTCATACTAGAAAAAGGTGCCAAAAATATGACATGGAGAAAAGATAGCCTCTTCAACAAATGGTGCTGGGAAAACTGGAAAACCATGTGCAACAGAATGAAATTAAACCCCTATTTCTCACCCTGCATGAAACTCAACTCAAAGTGGATCAAGGACCTCGGAATCAGACCAGAGACCCTGCATCTTATAGAAGAAAAATAGATTCAAATCTTCAACTTGTTGGCTTAGGATCAGACTTCCTTAACAGGACTCCCATAGCACAAGAAATAAAAGCAAGAATCAACAACTGGGATAGATTCAAACTAAAATCCTTTCTCTCAGCAAAGGAAACTATCTGTAATGTGAAGAGAGAGCCTACAAACTGGGAGAAAATCTTTGTCACTCATACTTCAGATAGAGTGCTAATTTCCAGAATATACAAAGAACTCAAAAAACTGTACACCAATTATACAAATTATCCAATCAACAGTGGGCTAAGGAAATGAACAGACTCTTCACAGGAGAAAATGTACAAACAATCAACAGATATATGAAAAAAAAATCACCATCTTTATAATAAGAGAAATGCAAATCAAAACTACCCTAAGATTCCATCTCAACCCGATTAGAATGGCTATTATCAAGAACACAAGCAGCAATAGGTGTTGGCAAGAATGTGGGGAAAAAGGTACTCTCATACATTGTTGGTTGGGTTCCAAATTAATGCAGCCACTCTGGAAAGCAGTATGGAGATTCCTTAGAAATCTTGGAATGGAACCACCACTTTACCCAGCCATCCCTCTCCATGGTCTATACCCAAAGGACTTAAAATCAGCGTACTACAGAGATACAGCCACATCAATGTTCATAGCTGCTCAATTCACAATAGCCAGATTGTGGAACCAACCTAGATGTCCTTCAATTGATGAATGGATAAAGAAACTGTGGCATATATATACAATGGAATATTACTCCACCATGAAGAATGATAAAATTATGACATTTGCAGGCAAATGGATGAAATTGGAGAATATCATGCTCAGTGAGATAAGCCAAACTCAAAAAACCAATGATCTCACTGATAAGGGGTTGATTACATATAATGGGGTTGGGAGGGGTTAATGTTAGGGGTAGGGTTAGGTTTAGGGTTAGGGTTATGGAGGGTGGCAAGAATGGAGGAATGAAGGACTGTACAGAGGGAAAAGAGGGGTGGGAGTGGTGGGGGAAGGGAAAAAATAACATAATGAATCAAAGAACATTACCCTATGTAAATTTATGATTACACAAATGGTATGCCTTTAGTCCATGTACAAACAGAGAAACAACATGTATCTCACTTGTTTACAATAAAAAAAAATTTCACACACACACACGCAAACACACAATAATTCCACAATTCAATGGGCAAAGGAATTTAGCAGGCACTTCAAAAAAGAAATAGAAATTGTCAACAAATATATGAAAAAAATGTTCAATATCTTTTCCATTTACAGGAATGCAAATCGAAACTACAATGAGATTACCTCCCACTCCAGTCAGAATACAAATATCAAGAATACAGGTAATAATGGTGACAATGTGGGAGATAATGCTCACTCATACATTGCTGGTGGTATTGCAAATTGGTGCAATCACTCTGGAAAGCAGCATGGAGATTCTTCAAAAAACTTAGAATAAAGCAATGATTTGACCCAGTTATCCCACTCTTTAGTATATATACAAAGGATTTAAAATTAGTATGCTAGATTGATGCAGCCACATCAATTCTTATAGGAGCTCACTTTGAAGAGAATAGCTATGGAACCACACTATGTGTCCCTTGAAAGATTAATGGATAAAAAAATATGGTATATATAATCAATAAAATACTACTCTGTCATAAAGAAGATTTAAATTATGGAATTTGCCAGTAAATGGGTGGAACTAGGGACTATCATGCTAAGTGAAATATGCCAGACTGAAAAAACCAAAGGTCAAACATTCTCTCTGATAAGTGGTTGCTAACACATCATAAGTGGTGGGAAGGGAAAAACAAATTTACTGTATTACATAAAGGGGAATAAAGGCAAGGCAGTGGCATGGGATCAGCACATTCCTATTAATTGGACATAACTTTCCTATGTTCATCTGTGAATACACGACCAGTGAACTTCCACATTATGTTCAACCACAAGAATGGGATCCTAATTAAAATAAAGTATATTCCATGCATCTATAATATCTCAAAATACAGTGTGTATATGTATATACACACACACACACACACACACACACACATATATATATATATATATATATATCCACACACATATATATCTCACATTTTCTTTATCGACTCATCTGTTGAAGGGGATCTAGGTTCATTCCATAATTTAGCTATTGTGAATTGAACTGTTATAAACATTAATATGGATATGACACTGCAGTACATTTATTTTAAGTCTTTCGTATATAAATCAAGAAGTGGAATAACTGGTTCAATTCCACATTTTCTGAATTATCTCCATACTACTTTCCATATTGGTTGCACAAATTTGCATTTCCACCAGCAATAAATGAGTGTACCTTTTTCCCCACATCCTCGCCAACACCTATTGTTGCTTGTGTTATTGATAATTTCCATTCTGATTGGAGTGAGATGAAATTAGTTTTTTGATTTGGATTTCTCTAATTGCTAGAGATATTGAACATTTCTTATGTATTTGTTGATCAATTGTAAATCTTTTTCTGTGAGGTGTTAGTTCAGTTCCTTAGCCCATTTACTGATTGGATTATTCATTTGTGTGTGTGTGTGTGTGTGTGTGTGTGTGTGTGTGTGTGTATGTTAAGTTTTTTGAGTTATTTATATATCCTAGAAATTGATGCTCTATCTGAGATGCACATGGTAAAGAATTTCTTCCAATCTGTAATCTCTCTCTTCACATTATTGGATTTTGTCTTGGGCTGAAAAGAAGCTTTTAGTTTAATTCCATCATATATATTGACTCTTCATGTAATTTATTGTGCTTTAGGTGTCAGGTAAGGAAGTGAGGTCCTAGGCTGACAATGGTGAAAATTTGAACCTAATTTTTCTTCTACTAGGCAGAGGGTCACTGTTCTAGTGCCTAAGTCTTTGATCCACAGTGAGTTGAGTTTCATGCAGGGTATAAGAGATAAGGTTTGATTTCATTTTGTTATATGTGGTTTTCCATTCTCCCAGTGTTATTTGTTGAATTAGTAATCTTTTCTCCACTGGATATTTTTGTCACCTTTGTCTTGTATGAGACACCTTTCATTGATGTGGGTTTGTCTCTGTGTCTTCTTTTCTGTAACATTGGTCTACATGTCTGTTTTGTTGCCAGTACCATGTTATTTTTATTAATATAGCTCTGTAGTACAGCTTGAAGTCTGGAACTGTGATGTCACCTGCCTCACTTTTCTTGCTAAGGATTGCTTTGGTTATTCTGGGTCTCTTTTTTTTTCCAAATGAATTTCATATTCCTTATTCTAGTTCTATGAAGAACATCTTTGGGATTTTAATCAGAATTGCATTAAATCTCTATAATGCTTTTGGTAGCATCTTCAGGGGCAGTATCTGTGGTGGAGTCTGTGGTGGCTGTGTGAGTAGCTGCACCACCCAGGGAAAAAACCTCTGGGTATCTGCCATGGAAAATATTTTAAAAGTGACTAGTAGCATATATTGCTAGTCAGAAAGTCATGACTGTGTTAAATCCCCTGTACCAAAATATATAAATTTTTCATATGACTCTATAGAGTAATATCTTACATAGAACCTAATATGTGTGTGTGTGTGTGTGTGTGTGTGTGTGTGTGTGTGTGTGTGTAATTCACTGCATAAACATTTTTAGGTACAAATTCACATGATTATCTCAACAGAAACAGAAAAGTCTTCTGAAAGCATCCAGCAACCATTCATCTTTAAAACTCTAGAGGAACTAGTGATAGAAGGAAATTTTTTCAACATTATAAAAGCTGAATATGAGAAACCCAATGCTAACATTATAGTGAATGGAGAAAAATTACAGCATTTTCTCTGAAAACAAGAAGAAAAGAAGGATATAGATGATCACCACTTCTATTCAACTTTAAATTCAAGCCAGAACAATCAGGCAGGGGAAGAAATCTAATGGCATGCACATAGGGAAAAAAATTACATGTCTCTGTTTGATGATGACATGAACTTTAACTTAGAAGATTTAAAATGCTACATTAGGAGATCCAAGGTGGTGGACTAGAGGGAGGCTGCATTCCTTGTCGCTCTGTAACTCTGATTTCAAGCAGAGGATATCTGTTTCTCAGTGAGGCAGTTTTTGCTGCTTAACAATCCCCTGGTGTCTACCCCATTTGTCTGCTGTGATGATCTACAGTCTTCCAGCATATCAACACCATTTTTGAGTGCAGATTGCTCACTGTCAGGCATCTATCACCCAACATTTGCCTGCCTCTCGCCTGTCCATCGCCTGCCTTACACCTATTCATCACCCAACACACGAGGTTCACCTCCCGATCATCAGCAAACTGATCGCCGACCACCAGTGGAGCACCAGCTGCCTGCTGTCGCCTGGAAGTTCACTGTTACAGTACCTGCAGAATTGATTACACATGGCTGCTGCAATTTTGATACAAGAGCCAGGCCCCGTAGGACCCCTGGCCAGACTGACTGAGCCCCGTCTCCAGGATCCCTCAGCCTGACCATTCACTCCCTGTCTCTGGGGCCCTCACATTGACTGACTGCCCCCTGCCACCAGGACCCCCAGACCAACTGACTGGGCCCTATCACCGGGACCCCAGACTGATTGCACCTGCCATCCAGGATCCCACAACCACACCAAACACACCGGACCTCCAAGACCTCTGCTGTACCAACTGCATCCTGCCTCCAGGACCTCCAGCTGACCATATCCACCCCAGAGCTGAAGATCCCCATTTGCTAACACATTTCGAAGCCAGAGTGGCCATCTTGGATAATCCTGGAAGCCGTAACTCTGATCTTTAGGTGGGGTAAAACCCATCCTGAGATGCCTGCTGGAGGTTTGAAGCTCACTGTCAGGTACCTCTCATGCATCAAGCTACTGAACACTGGGAGATTTTATTACTATATGACTATTATACTGTAGATTTTCTTTTTTCTCCTTTTTAAAAAAATTAAGTTTTTATTTCTTTACTTTTCTTGCTGTCTTTTCCTTTTGTTTACCTGTTCCCTCAGAGTCTCTTTCTCCCTTTTTTGCATGCTGATTTCCAATTTCTTTTGATTACACTCTCACCCTTTCTATTTTCTAGAACTTCTGTATATTATTTTCTTATGCCATTAACAGCCAAATTCTACATCCCTCTGCATCCTCTTTGTCCTCCATTAAAATCTGCAGACCTTATTGCAAACCTGTATGTTTTACCAAAGGTAATATTTAAACTCATTCTGTTTACTGTGATAATTTTCTTATTGTCCCCATAGGGGCTATTTGGTCTAGGATTGCACAGTGTCTGATTTGGGCACTGCTAATATTGATATCCCCTTAAAGAAAGGGTTTTGGAAACCTATAGGGCCACTATAAGCCTACAGGGGAAAATCTGCAATACCCCAGATCTGCACTGCTAGAGGGGAAGATACATGAACAACATGAAAAACAAGGGAAGAAAATGATCCAAACAAATCTAGATTCTATATTAATAGAATCCAATGACAGTATGTTAGAAAAAATGTCAGAAAAGGAATTCAGATTACACATGATTAAGATGATATGCGAAGCAAAGAATGAGATAAGAGAGTAAATGCAGGCAATGAATGATAATACCAATAAGCTGACAGAGCAAATGCAGGAAGCAAAAGATCATTTCAGCAAAGAGATAGAGTCTCAAAAAAATTACCAAATGGAAATCCTTGAAATGAAGGAAGCAATAAATCAAGTAAAAAACTCAAAGGAAAGCATCACCAAAAGACTAAACCACTTGGAAGACAGAACCTCAGACAATGAAGACAAAATATTTAATTTTGAAAATAAAGTTGCCCATACAGAGAAGATGGTAAGAAAACATGAGCAGAATCTCCAAGAACTATGGGACATCATGAAAAGACCAAATTTAAGAATTATTGGGATTGAGGAAGGCACAGAGATACAAACCAAAGGAATGAAAAACCTGTTCAATGAAATAATATCAGAAAATTTCCCAAACCTGAAGAATAAAATGGAAAATAAAATACAAGAGGCTTACAGAACACCAAATGCACAAAAACACAACAGATCCACACCAAGGCACATTATAATGAAAATGCCTAACATTCAAAATAAAGATGGGATTTTGAAGGCCACAAGAGAAAAGCATCAAATTACATATAGGGGGAGACCAATATGGAAAACAGCTGACTTCTCAACCTAGACTCTAAAGGCTAGAAGGGCCTGGAACAACATATTTCAAGCTCTGAAAGAACATGGTTGCCAACCAAGAATCCCATACCCAGCAAAACTAACCTTCAGATTTGAAGATGAAATAAAATCCTTTCATGATAAACAAAAGTTAAAAGAATTTACAAATAGAAAGCCTGCACTAAAGAATGTTCTCAACAAAATATTCCATGAGGAGGAAATGAAAAACAACAATAGAGATCAGCAAAGGGAGGAATTATCTTAGAGAAAAACCACTCAAAGGAGAAACCAAGCCAACTTAAAAACCAAAAATAAACCAAATGACTGGGAATACAAATCATATCTCAATAATAACCCTGATTGTTAATGGCCTAAACTCATCAATCAAATGCCAAAGACTGGCAGAATTGATTAAAAAGAAAGACCCAACAATATGCTGCCTGCAAGAGACTCATCTCATAGAAAAAGACATCCACAAACTAAAGGTGAAAGATGGGGAAAAACCTAACATGCACAGAGACTCAGTAAAAAAGTGGGGATTTTCATTCTTATATCAGATAAAGTGGACTTCAAGCCAAAGTTAGTCAGAAGGGATAAAGAAGGACATTTCATACTGCTTAAGGGAACCATAAACCAGGAAGACATAATGATAGTAAATATTTATGCCCCAAACAATGGTGCATCCCTGTACATCAAACAAATCCTTCTTAATTTCAGGAATCAAATAGACCACAACACAATAATTCTGCATAACTTTAATGCACCGCTGTCACCACTAGATAGATATTCCAAACAAAATCCAACCAAAGAAACCATAGAACTCAATAACACAATCAATAACCTAGATGTAATAGACATATATAGAATATTCCTTCCATCAAAGAGTGATTTCACTTTCTTCTCAGCAGCACATGGATCCTTCTCAAAAATTGACCATATGTTATGCCACAAAGCAGCCCTTAAAAAATGCAAAAAAAAAAAATAGAGATACTTCCTTGTGTTCTATCCAATCATAATGGGCTGAGAATAGAAATCAATGACAAAATAAAAAAGAGAAATTACTCCAACACCTAAAGACTAAATAATATGCTATTGAATGAAACATGGATAACAAAAAGCATCAGGGAGGAGATAAAAAATTCTTAGAGGTAAATGAGAATGATGATACAACATATCAAAATCTCTGGGACACTATGAAAGCTGTAGTAAGAGGAAAATTGATTGCATGGAGCACTTTCCAAAAAAGAATGAAAAGTCAAGAACTACATGACCTAACATAACAGCTCAAAGCCCTAGAAAAAGAAGAACAGAATAATATCAAAACTAGTAGCAGACAGGCAATAATTATAATCAGAACTGAAATCAATGAAATTGAAACAAAAGAAACAATTTAAAAAATCGACAAAACAAAAAGTTGGTTCTTTGAGAAAGTAAACAAAATAGACATACTGTTAGCCACACTAACAAAGAGAAGGAGAGACTCAAATTACTAAAACACATGAAAAAGGAAATATCATGAAAGACACCACTGAGATACAGAACACAATGAGAAACTAATTTGAAAATCTGTATTCCAACAAAATAGAAACTATCAAAGACATTGACAAATTTCTAGAGACATATGCTCCTCCCAAACTGAACCAGGAGGACATACGCAATTTAAACAGATCAATATCAAGCAATGAAATAGAAGAAGCCATTAAAAATCTACCGTCCAAGAAAAGCCCAGAACCAGATGGATTCTCAGCCAAGTTCTACAAGACCTTCAAAGAAGAACTCATTCCAATACTTCTCAAAGTATTCCAGGAAATAGAAAAGGAGGGTACCCTACCGAACTCATTCTATGAAGGTAATATCACCCTCATACCCAAACCAGGAAAAGACACATCAAGGAAAGAAAATTTTAGACCAATATCCTTGATAAATATAGATGCAAAGATTCTTAACAAAATATTGGCAAACTATATCCAAAAACATATTAAGAAAATTGTGCACCACGATCAAGTGGGGTTCATCCCTGGAATGCAAGGATGGTTCAACATTCATAAATCAATAAACATAATCCATCATGTCAATAGATTTAAGGATAAGAATCATATGGTTAATTCAATTGAGCAGAAAAAGCATTCGACAAAATACAACACCACTTCATGCTCAAACACTAGAAAAAATAGGAATAGTAGGAACATACCTGAACATTGTAAAGACTATTTATGCTAAGCACACGGCCAACATCATCCTTAATGGAGAAAAACTGAAACAGTTCCCTTTAAAAACAGGAACAATACAGGGATGTCCTCTTCCACCACTTCTATTCAACATTGTCCTCAAAACTAGCCAGAGCAATTGGGCAGACCAAAGAAATTAAAGGGATACAAATAGGAAAAGAGGAACTTAAGCTGTCACTATTTGCAGATGACATGATTATATATTTAGAGGATCCAAAAACCTCCTCCAAAAAACTTCTAGACCTCATCAATGAATTCAGCAAAATAGCATGCTATAAAATCAAGACGCATGAATCTAAAGCATTTTTATATGCTGCCGCTTGCCGCCGACCAGCAGGACAAATGACACATACTCTTCAGAGGTTCATGAAGCAGCTTCTGCTTTATTCAGATAACACCCTCAATATATAAGCAGTCTCAGGCATAAGCAATTGTAACCAGATATGTCCATCCAATCCTATTAAATGTCAAGCGATCACGAGCTCAAGCACACATGTAAGATATATCTGTCCACACGCTAAGTGGCTGAACTAATTATCATACAGCCAATGGTAAACGCTTCCTGTTTTTCTCAAGGCACATTCAGCATGCCTTTTGGCTCTCTGCCAGTTGCCATCTTTAATGCATGTGGCATAACCCTCTGCCCCGGGTCTCGCCCACCAAATTTCCCCCTTTCTGTTTATAAAAGAGACCGTGCTTGTCTTAGGTTTCCCATGGCAGAGCAACATCCTTACCATCATTGGACAATGAGACTCTAGCCCTCATTTCCTGTCTTAGGTCTGTATGAGCTCCCCATGAATCTTACCCATCTTTGACTACTGGTCCAGCGTATTTAACCAGACTTGGGGGGATGAACCAGAATCAATTGCGAAGAGAGCTTGGTGAATAATGACTGTTTCTCTGCGCCAATGTATAAGCATTTTGTATAAACACTATATGCACATAACAGACATAACACACAATAAACCTCCCACAGACAAAAACCCAAACCATTCTTTTCCCCATTGAACAGCGAACTGGAGAAATTTGGCCAATTGTTGTAAAAATAGGAGGATATAGGATAGGGCCAGTCTTTACTATCCCCCATAGTTCACGTGAGTCTCCTCCATTAACTTGGTGAGAAATTGCCAACACGATCAGCAGGAGAAGCCTCCTCATCTTCTTCCTGTTTTTGGTTCTCTTTTGAGACCTTGACCAATCTCTCTGGCATCCAAATTGGTGATTGTGCGTCCTGTGGGAAAACACAAACAGATCCTCAGGTCCAGATTAACACTGGATACGGGCCTTTCCATTGTCCCGATAGAACATCCTTCCAGAGCACTTAAGGTAGGTGTTTTTTATTAGGCTCTGAATGATGGTCAGCAACTGATCAGCCCTCAGAATCGAGATTTAAAAAATTGAAGATGAACAAGGCAACAGATAATTTGTCTTTTGGGGATCTATGTGATGTCCCTATTCCCCCTTTTTGTTTATAAAGCATGTTTTTAAGCATTAAATGGGCACACTCAACAATGCTTTGTCCCATAGGATTATAGGAAATTCCTGTGACATGTCGAATACCAAAGGTGGAACAAAATTGTTTAAAGGCCTGGGACCATTATCTGTTTTAATTTGTTTGGGAACCCCCAGGATGGAGAAAAAAGGTAAACAGTGTGTTATTACATCTTTGTTTTTTTTCTCCAGTATGAATAGGGGCCATAATAAATCCAGAAAAGGTATCTATTGACACATGGATGAATTGTAGTTTTCCAAATTCTGAATGATGAGTTACATCCATTTGCCAAATATGATTGGGCTGAAGCTCTTTTGGGTTTATTCCTAACAAGGGGTTAGGAATAAGTGTAGCACATTTAGCACAAGACTTGACTATGTCCCAAGCTGTTGCCTTAGTAATTTTATAGCATGTACATAGAGCAAAAGCATTTACGTGAAATTTGGAATGAAAAGTGTTTGCATTTTCAAGCTTATTAAAGATGTGTAGGTCTCTGGTGGCTGTGTCTGTTAAATCATTGTGTAAACTTAGAGGATCTGGGAGGCCAGTATGAGCCTGAACATTCCCAATTAAAAAAAGGATCTTTTCTGTCCCAGATAAGATTTTGTAAGCATTGTAAATATTTAGTAATAGTGGAGGTGAGGGAAATCAGACCAGTTAATTCTAAATTTTGAACAACATTAACAATGTATTTGCTATCAGAGAATATTTAAAAGGCTCATGGTGGGTTTTGAATTCTTCTATAGCTACTAATAGTTCTGTTTGTTGTGCAGATAGAGTATTAAACAGCAATGTTTCTGTAACATTATCTATAGTAATAGCACCCGTACCATTTTTTGATCCATCGGTAAATATAAGGGTAGCTCCTATAATAGGTTCTTTTAGGGTGACATTAGGGAAAATTATAGGATGTTGACTCCAAAATTGAAGAAGAGGATCAGATGGCAAATGATTGTCAAACACAGCAGAAGTACTAGTAAAGACTATAGCCTATGAATTTGAATTATTAATAAGATATTGTATCTGATCAGTAGTATATGGAGTAGTGATTGTTGAGGGATCTGATCCAAAGGTGGAAAGGGATACTTTTAATGCCCTAAGTATTAATTCTGCCACAGATTCAGTAAACAAGGATAAGACCTTGTTAGGGGCATAATTCATGTGAACCCATAAAATAAAACACTTTTGCCAAAACACTCCTGTGGGTAACTTATTTGTGGCCAAGACAATGAATGATAAAGGCTTAGCTAGGTCAATAACGATCAAGATGAAACTTTCCCATAGTTATTTCAACAAGCTTGAGAGCTGTTTGAGCCTTAGGGTTAAGCACCCGCTTAGAAAGGGGGTTAGAATCACCTTTGAGAATATCAAACAGGGGGCCCAAACTTGAGGTGGATAAATGAAGGTAAGGTCTAATCCAATTAATATTACCCAAAAGTTTTTGAAAATCATTTAAAGTTCTAAGTTTTCCACCTGAACAGCAATTTTTATGGATTTAACCATAGTTGCTTTTATGATAGATCCCAGGAAGTTTTTGGTGTCTGTCATTTGTACTTTATCAATGGCAATATGTAAGCCCCATCTTTCTAGTGACTTTAGTAAGTAATTATAACATTGCTCTAAGACAGGTTTTCCTTATGAGCCTGCAAAATAGCATCCATATAATGATAGATTAAAAGTTGAGGGTTAATTTGTTGATACACACCAGGGTGGAAATTAATCTGATTTCCTTGCCCTTCATATGGTCCTTGGCCTGTCAGCATGTTTAGATTCCATTGAGGGTTGCCTGCAACTGCATTATATTGGGCATCAGAGCATAACTCCTGGTTAGCCACCTTCCACATGAGATATTGTCCCCCAGATAAACATGCCTTTGCTAAATTACCCCAATCAGTTGGAGTAAGATTTTGACTTGCAACATTCTCTAATAAAGAAATGTCAAATGCAGCTTGTACTTCATAGGACATAACTGTCTCTTTTATCTGTGTTACTAATTTTATATCTAATATTTGATGATATTTCTGATTGTTTTGAACTTCAAATACCAGGAATATTGGGAACACTGATCAAGATTCTACATCAGCCTACTGTCTGGGGGCCACCCCTGTGCAGCAAGTACATGCACCCCTACAATTTGGAAAAGAGTGGTGATCTGGATTATACGCCAGAGGGTGTGGTGTGGTATGGGTTAAATGCCACTGAGGGAACTTCTTTTCTAGCTCTGTCTCAGATAGCTCTTGTTCTTCAGAGTTATATCCCTGCTCTGAGTCTCAACACCTACTTTCTCTTTCAGAAGCTTGACTTGATTGTTCTTCTTTTACAGTTTCTATTATTTTTTCCCCTTCTCTTAACCATTCTTGAAATTTTGGTTTTTTGGAAGTCAGACAGAAATGAACTAATGTCCATATCACCACCACAACAACAAACAGAAACAAAACAAGAAAAGGTAACACAAATAACACCTTAAACATATTCATTTACTACAGGACATCCTTCAATGTCTCTTGGGACAGCCTTTCATTGCATTCCCTCTCTAGGGGACCCTTCTGTTACATTCCCTCACTAGGGGAATCTTCCGTTACGCTCCCTCTCTAGGGGAACCTTCCATTAAAACCTTAAAGCAACCATTTCCTCAAATAGGGCAACCTTTTTGTTAATTATGCTAGCAAAACTGCCTTTTACTTATCTGAGTGCTCACTGCTCCCCGTACAGGCCACCACTTGCCGCTTGCCGCCGACCAGCAGGACAAATGACACATACTCTCCAGAGGTTCATGAAGCAGCTTCTGCTTTATTCAGATAACACCCTCAATATATAAGCAGTCTCATGCATAAGCAATTGCAACCAGATATGTCCATCCAATCCTATTAAGGGTCAAGCAATCACGAGCTCAAACATACATGTAAGATATATCTGTCCATGCCCTAAGCAACTGAACTAATTATCATACAGTCAATGGTAAATGCTTCCTGTTTATCTCAAGACACATTCAGCATGCCCTTTAGCTCTCTGCCAGTCACCATCTTTGATGCATGTGGCATAACCCTGGACCCCGGGTCTCACCCGCCACAATACTCAAGTGATGAAACAGCTGAAAGGGAAATGAGGAAAACAACTCCATTTGCAATAGCCTCAAAAAAAATAAATAAAATGTTTGGAATCAATCTAACCAAAGAGGTAAAAGATCTCTACAATGAAAACTACAAAACATTGAAGAAATAAATTGAGGAAGACCTTAGAAGATGGAAAGATCTCCCATGTTCTTGGAGAGGCAGAATTAATATTGTCCAAATGGCCATACTACCAAAAGTGCTACACAGATTCAGTGCAATTCCAATTAAAATCCCAATGACATACCTCACAGAAATAGAGCAAGCAATCATGAAATTCTTCTGGAAAAATAAGAAATCCAGAACAGCTAAAGCAATCCTTATCAGGAAGAATGAAATGGGGGTATCACAATACCAGAACTTCAACTATAATACAAAGTAATAGTAAAAAAAACAGCATGGTATTGGCACCAAAATAGACAGGTAGATCCATGGTACAGAATAGAGGACACAGACACAAACCCAAATAAATACAATTTTCTCATACTAGACAAAGGTGCCAAAAATATGCAATGGAGTAAACATAGCCTCTTCAACAAATGGTGCTGGAAAAACTGGAAATCCATATGCAACAGAATGAAACTAAACCCCTATCTCTCATGCTGCACAAAACTCAACTCAAAATGGATCAAGGACCTTGAAATCAGACCAGAGACTCTGCATCTTATAGAAGAAAAAGTAGGTTCAAATCTTCAACTCGTTGGCATAGGGTCAGACTCCTTAACAGGACTCCCATAGCACAAGAAATAAAACAAGAATCAACAACTGGGATAGATTCAAACTAAATAGCTTTCTCTCAGCAAAGGAAACTATCAGCAATGCGAAGAGAAAGCCTACAGAGTGGGAGAATATCTTTGCCACTCATACTTCAGATAGAGCACTAATTTCCAGAATATACAAAGAACTCAAAAAACTCTACACGAAGAATACAAATAACCCAATGAACCAATGAACTAAGGATATGAACAGACATTTCACAGAAGAAGATCTACAAGCAATCAAGAAACATATGAAAAAATGTTCACCATCTTTAGTAATAAGAGAAATGCAAATCAAAACTACACTATGATTCTATCTCATCCCAATTAGAATGGCGATTATGAAGAATAAAAGCAACAATACGTGTTGGTAAGGATGTGGGGAAAAGGTACACTCATACATTGCTGGTGGGACTGCAAATTAGTGCAGCCACTCTGGAAAGCAGTGTGGAGATTTCTTAGAAAACTTGGAATGGACCTTCCATTTGACCAGCTATCCCACTCCTTGGACTATTCCCAAAGGACTTAAAATCAGCATACTACAGAGATACAGCCACATCAATGTTCACAGCTGTTCAATTCACAATTGCCAGACTGTGGAACCAACCTAGATGCCCTTCAATTGATGAATGGATAAAGAAACTGTGGTACATATATACAATGGAATAATACTCAGTTATAAAGAATAATAAAATTATGGCATTTGCAGGCAAATGAATGAAATTGGAGAATATCATGCTAAGTGAGCTAAGCCAATCTCAAAAATCCAAAAGATGAATGATCTCACTGATAAGCGGATGATGACACATAATGGGGGGTGAAAAGGGAGCAAGAATGGAGGAATAAGGGATTGTGTAGAGGGAAAAGAGAGGTGGGAGGGGTGGGGGGAAGGAAAAAATAACGGAATGAATCAAACATCATTATCCTATGTAAATGTATGATTATGCAAATGGTATGTTGTTACTGCATGTACAAACAGAAGCAACATTTATCCCATTTGTTTACAACCAAAATAATTAAAAAAAAAAAGAATAGTAAGGCACAAGTTAAAATAAAAAGAAAGATTCTTTTTTAGCTTGATTTTTTTTTGTGGGGGTACTAAGCATAGAACCCAGGGGTACTTTACCACCAAGTTATTTTTTACTTTTTATTTTGAGACAGGGTCTCGCTAAGTGACTTAGTACCTCACTAAATTGCTCTCATCCTCCCAAATTGCTGGGATTAAAGACTGGGGCCACCACACCCTGCATGTTGCATTTTTTGTATTAAGATGTTACTATCCTAAGTTAAACAGGAGCATGCCTGAAAGATTTAAATAGCTATAATGCAGGTTTTATACATACTTTTGGCTTAAAAATGTACTTTCAACAAATGTCTGCCCCTTTTAGTAATCTTTTAAAAGAATAAATTATTATCACAAATACAAAAAAAATGCTACATTAACAAATATATAGAGATGATTAACGAATTTACTAAAGGAGTTGGATGTAAAAACAACATATATAATTCAATAGCATTCCTATATTGCAAGAGAAAACCTGCTACTAAAGAAATTGGAAAAAAATCTCAATCACAGTACCCTAAAAAGTACTTGCGAAAAAAATATAACCTATGGAGAGAAAGACATCATCAATGAAAACCAGAGAACCCTGAATTTTAAAAAATGGTAGCTGATCTTAGGAGGTCGAAATATTTCCCATGTCCTTGAATAAGCAGAATTAATATTATCAAAATTTCCATACTACCAACAGCAGTAAACAGACTCAATATAATCCCAATAAAAATATTAATGGCATTCTTTACAAGTTACACTGAGAGAAAAGCAGTTCTAAAATTTATTTGGTCACTTAAGAGAATATCCAAAGTACCCTGAATGATAAAAAGGATGTTGAAAGCATCACAATACCAGATAACCAATTATGTTGTAGATCTTTTGTATGCAAACTGTATTACCAAAACAGACCTTAAGGCCAGTGGAATAGAAAATACAGAAAAATCCATGTAGATACAGTGACTTGTTATGTGACAAAGGTGTCAAAAACATGTTGGAGGAAGGAGAGAATTTTTAACAAATGATTCTTTGAAAATTAGATATCCATATTTAGAAAAAATAAAACTTGTTTCCTATCTCTCACTCTGCACCAAAGTCAACTCCAGTGGATTAAACACTTAGGAATTAAACCAGAAACTCTAGAAGTGCTTAAAGAAACACCCCAACATATTGACAAAAGCATCAACTGTCTTAATAAGACTTCTGAAGCATAAGAAATAAAACCAAGTATCAATAAGAGGGATGAAATCAAATTTCAAAACTTCTGCCCAACAAAGGAAAGAAGATGTGAATAGTCTATCAATGTGATAAAATCTTTTTCACCTGCTCCTATTGATAGGAAATTAATATACAGAATATAAAACAACTAAAAAAATATGAACCACCCCAATTACTAAATGGGCAAAAAATCTAAACAGACATTGCTTAAAATAAGAAATACAAATGGCCAACATATATATGAAAAAATGTTCAACATGTCTAGAAATCAGTGAAATGCAAGTCAAAACCACATGGAGAATCTATTATTATTGTGTCCTTGCTCTTTTCCTATACCTCAATAACATTATTACACTTAAAAAGAGCTAAATAGAGATTTTTATCTCACTTCACTCACAATAGCAATTTTCAAGATTAATGTGGAGTGTCCACATATCAGAAGGGACATTTGGGGGGAGATTATATATACAAGACCAGTGTAACTCCACATTATGAATAGCACAAGAATGGGAAGTTATACTCCATGTTTATAATATGTAAAATATACTCTACTTTTGTGTATATCTAAAAAGAATTTTTAAGAAGATCAAAAGGAATAATGTGGGAGAAAATGTACACTTATGCATTGTTGGTAGGATAGAAAATTAGTGTAATAATTCTGGAAAACCCTATGGATATCCCTTTCAAAAGTTGAAATGGAACCACCATTGATTCAGTTGTTCCACTCCCTGATATATATCCAAATATCTAAAATCAGCATACTATAGAGGAACAGCCACCTCAGTGTTTGTAGCAGCACAATTCACAATAACCACATTACATAACCAGCCCACATACCCATCAACAGACTAATGGATAAAGAAAATATGGTGTACATTCATGACATTTTACTTAGTCATACAGAAGAATGAAGTGATAGCACTTGGTGGAAAATTGATGAAACTGGAAAACTTGATTCCATGTGAAATAAACCAGATTCAGAAAGTCAGAAGTCAAACATTTCCCTTCATGTGTGAATGCTAGATGAAATAATGGGAAAAGGGGTAATTCATTAAAAATAAAAGAGCCATCTGTGGAACAGAGTAAGGAGTTATAGCAAAAGAGAGAGGACAAAAGTGGGATCAGTAGTAGAATAAAACAAAGCAAACTCTCTTATGTTCATATATGAATAAAGCACAGTGAATTTCAATTTTATGTACAGGGCTGGGGAAGTAGCTTAGTTGGTAGAGTGCTGGACTCGCAAGCACAAGGCCCTGGGTTCAATTCCCAGTACTGAAAAAAAATTATATATACCTATAATCACTAATTTAAACATCTATAAATAGATGAATCAATAGAAGCCAAACTCATCATTCTCTCTTGCACTCTTCCTTTAATTTTTTTTCCTTTATTTTGTCCTCCACCTCAGAAAAAACACATAATATTTTGCCTATTCATCAGCCTTATTCAACTTTTTATACTGCAAACCTTTTTCTACTCACTCATCTCTCCTTTTTCCCTGTTAACTCTATTTTTAACTTCTCTTAGTATTAGTTAGTTTATAAAATGTCAGACTGCACCACTAATGCTATAGCAAAAAGTAATACACAGCAAGTCATACATAATACCTACTGTTTGATTTTATGACAGATATGATTCATAATTCCCTATGGTCTTTACTGATAGAAAATGCTATCTACCACTTCTGTTCATTGTATCAACCAACATTGTAGATGTCACAATAGGAAGTAAGTATATAATTTAATCCAATATGTCATATGCATAAGTTTTAGTTGTTATTTATTCCTCCCAATCCATGAGGCAACCTAAGCCTACAGGATTTCTTAAAGTTTGTAGAGTAGAAGTCCTCCTTCTTCAGATCCATTTGAACAGATTGGTAGACACATAAAAAATATGTGAAAGCAATGGAAGAAAACATCCAAAACAAAACAGTGTGATTCAATAATAGACTCCACTAACACTGCAGTGCAGAGAATGTCAGGTGAGGAATTTAGAAAGTACACAGATAAGATGATCTAAAGGGTAAAATATGATGGAAAGAGTAAAATCACAGAGAAAATATAAGAAGTGAAAGATCACTTCATTATGGAATCAGAGATTTTAAAGAAAAAATAACTGGAAATTCTTTTCTTTTTATGTGGTGCTTCAAATCAAACCCAGTGCCTCATGCATGCTAGGCAAGTGCTCTACAACTGAGTCACAACCCAAGCCCCAATTGGTAATTCTTGAAATGAAAGAATCAATAATACAAATTTTAAATTCAATGGAAACCATTATGAATAGACCAGATCATTTGAAAGATTTTCAGGCAACAAAGGCAATATACATAACCTTAAAACTTAACTTGATCATGTTAAAGATGTTAAGAGACCATAAACAAAATTTTCAAAAAATATGGGATTATATTACAAGGTCAAATCTAGGGTTTACAGGAGCTCTGAGGTACAAATCAAAGAAATGCACAATAATTTCATTAAAATAATAATGGAAACATTTCTAAATCTTAAAAATGAAATGGAAAATCAAATACAGGAGTCATACAGGACTCCAAATATGCAAAATTACAACAAACCCATTCCAAGGGACATGAATTCATCAGGGTTGCCTAGAAGAACAGAATCAACAGGAAATATGACTATAAAAGGTGTTTTGTTAGATTGGCTTACATGACCAGAAGCTGAATAGTCCACAATGGCTGTCTGTAGCAGGAGACCTGGAAGAACCAGAAGCTACACAGTCCAAGACACAGAAACCCCAAAATAAGAAGGATCAAACAGTGTTAACCTAGTTTGAGAACAAGGCCTCTGGAAACTACATGGAGAATCACTGGCAGAGTCTGCTTTGGAAGAGTGAAAAAGTGAGATTCTGATATCCTCAGATAATCCAAGCACTGATCAAGAACCTCTTCAAGAAGAGACAAACTTGTATCTGTATCTTCTTTCTTGTTCTTCCAGCATTTATTCCTTCCTATTAGGCAGTGCCACCCACACTTAGGGAGGGTTTCCTCTTCAGTTCACTATTCCATGTTCCAATCATTCCTACACACACCCTCGTTGACACACCCAGAGACCTTTTAATCATCAGCATTTTTTAATCCAGTCAAGTTGATAATTCAAATTAAGCATTACAGGACATTATTATAAAAATGCCTAACTTACAGAAAAAGGCCAGAATTTGAAAAGCAGCTAGAGAGAAATGACTGGTCACATTTAGAAATTAACCACTGTAGATTTCAGCTGAATTTTTGACCCAAATGCTAAAAGCTAGGAGGACTTGAAATATTTTGCACAGAATTCTAAAGGATAATGTACACTATCCAAGGATACTATAACCAGGAACATTAAGGTTCATATTTGAGGATAAAATAAAAACCTTCCATGATAAACAAAAGTTAAAAGAATTAACATTTTGAAAGTTGGAACTACAAAACATATTCTATAATATATTTCATGAAGAAGACATGGAGAAAACATGAAAACCATCACAGAATGAAACTATACTAGGAGAATCAAGGGAAAATCAAATTCAACTTTAAAACTAGAAATAAATCAAAGTGACAGGAAATAAAATAATAATTCTGTGCTTTAATGGGCTCAATTAATCAATCAAAAGATAGATTTTATTAAAAAAACTAGACTCAACAATTCTGTTTCCAAGAGACTCAGAACATAGGCAAAGACATACACAGACTGAAGAAAAATAGATGGTGAAAACCTTATCACTCACATGGATCAATAAGCAAGCAGGTGTTTCTACTCTCATATCTGATAAAGTGGGTTTCAAGCCAAAGTTAATCAAAAGAGACAAAGAAGGTCATTTCATAATGCTTAAGGGAGTCATGAAATAATAAGAGTTAAGAGTTGTTACCATTTATGCCCCGAAAATGGAGCATCTACATATATCAATCCCTTCTTAATATCAAGAATCAAAAAGACCACAAGACACTCAGTAATTTTAGTAATCATCTCTCATCAATAGAAAGGTTATACAAAAACTTAATAAACAATATACAGAACTAAAAAAGTACAATTTAGATGATATATTTATACTTATATTAATATATGTATAACATTTCATCCATCAGTGACTGAATACAATTTCTTCTTAGCAGTACCTGTAAAATTTTCTAAAATAGAACATACTTTAGGACATAAAGAAACTTTAGGCAATTTTTAAAATAGATAATACCTTGAATTCTATCAGATCATAATGGTAAAATAATTAGAAATAAGGACTAAGATAAATAAAAATTGCCCAAATACCTGGAGTATGAAAAACTCACAAGGGAATGATGAATGGGGAGCAGAAGAAATTAGGGGTGATATAAAAATTACATAGAAGCAAAAGAGAATAATGATGCAAAACATCATAACCTCCAGGACACTAAGAAGGTGATTTTAAGAAGCAAGTTTGTAACATTGAACAGTACATCAAGAAAACTTCATACATCAAAAAAAACCTGAAAGAAACCAAATAAATAATCTAATATTACATTTTATGACCCCAGTATGAAAACAACAAATCAACACAGAAATTAGTATAACACAGGACATAGTTAAAATCAGAGTCAAAATCAATGAAATTGATCAAAAAGTTGGTTCTCTGAAAAAATAAGTAAAATTGATTAACACTTAAGCTAACAAAGAGAGAGAAAATTAATTTATTAAAATCTATGATAAAAAGGAAAATATCACTAAAGGTACAACTGAAATACAGAAGGTAATCAAAAGCTATTTTGAGAATTTATATTCCAATGAGATAGAAAATCTTGAAGATGTTGACAAATTATTAAAGACATATGATACACCACTAATTGAACCAGGATTATATAAAAAATGTGAACAGATCAATTTCAAGTAATGAAATTAAAAATGCCATCAAAAGAATTCCAATTAAGAAAATCCCAGGATCAGATGGATTCTCAGGTGAGTAATGTCAGACTTTTCAGAATTCATACCAAACCTCCTTAAATTATTCTACAAAAAGGAATGGAAGGAAACTCTGAAACATACTCTATGTAGTTTTTCTCACCCTGATATGAAAATCAGACAGATATATTAAGGAAAGAAAACTTTACCCCAATATTCTTGATGAACATAGATAAAGGATTCTCAATAAAATACTGGCAAATTTCATTAAAAAATTAAAAAGGTGTGCACCATAATCAAATGGAGTTCTTCCAAGGGCTGCAAGGTTCTTTTAATATACAGAAATCAGTAAACATAATCCATCACATCAATAGACTTAAAGACAGGAATCACATGATTAGCTCAATAGCTGCATAATACATTTGTGATCAAAGCACTAGAAAAAGTATGGATAAAAGGAACATAACTCAATATTGTAAAAGTATATACACCAACAACACAGCCAAAAGCATTCTAAACAGAGAATAACTGAAACAATTCCCTCTAAAAAGAGAAACAAGAAAAGTATACCCTCTTTTACAAATTATTTATCAATGTCCTAGAATACCTACTCAAAACAATTAGGCAAAAGAAAGACATTGAAGAATCACAGTTAGGAAAAGAAGTGCTATACCTATCCCTGTTTGCTAACAGTATGATCCTAGATTTACAAGACCCCCAAAATCCACCAAAATCCTTGTAGAACTCATAAATTTAATCAGAAATTTACCAGGATTCAAAATTTACACTCATAAATCAATTGTACATCTATACTCCAAGAAAAATCAGCTGAAAGATAAATTAAGAAAACTAACCCATTCACAATACCCCTCAAATAAAAATAAACAGAATACTTGGAAATTGATCTATCAAAAGAAGTGAAAGACCTCTATAGTGAAAAAGAAAAACTAAATAAAGAAATTGAGGAAGACCTCAGAAGATGGAAGAATCACTCATGTTATTGGATATTCAGAATTATTATTGCCAAGATGGTCATAGTACCAAAAGCACTACATAGACAGAGTAAAAATTCCATAAAAATCCCAATGACCTTTTTCACTGAAATAAAAAAAAGCAGTCATAAAAATAAGAAGTCCAGAATAGGTAAAGCAATTCTCAGCAAGAAAAGTGAAGCAGGAGGTATCATGATACCAGACTTTATACTCTAGTGCTATATTAACAAAACAGCATGATATTGACACCAAAAGAGGCAAGAAGACCAATGGAGTAGAATAGAAGGCACATAGACAAACCCACATGAATATAGTTATCTCATACTAAACCAAGGCACCAAAAACATGCATGGGAGAAAAGATAGCCTCTTCAACAAATGGTGCTGGAAAAATTGGAAATCCATATGTAATATATTCAAAGTTAACCCTATCCCTCACCCTACACAAAACTCAACTCCATGTGGGTCAAAGGAATAGTATTGGATCAGCAATGTTGTACACACTGGAAAAAAATTGTTAGACCAACAATGAAACATATCAGTACAGAAACTGACTCCTCAAAAAGATACTTAAAACACAAAAATTAAAATCAAAAGACAAGGCTGGGATATAGTTCAGTTGGTAGAGTTCTTGCCTAGTAAGCACAAGGCCCTGGGCTTAATCCCCACTACCAAAAAAGAAAAAAAAAATCAATGTAGATGTTCAGAGACGGGTTTGCTGAGGGTGAGGATGAATGATGGCTACCCTTCCTAGCCTTACCCAGCGCACTTACTCAGGCATTGAAGATCAAGCTCTGAAGGCACAGATCTAATTATATTTGGGGTTTCACAAGACATATATAAGCACATTATCCAATCAGGTTAACATGCTTGTTAAAGTATAACACAGTCAGCCTATAGTTGAATTATACATCGAGGGTCCAGGTAGTGTAAACAAACCAAGCATGCCTAAGCAATTTTGCCCCGCAACAGGTCTGAGACAAAGGACTGGAGGAATGGCAAGCTCCTGCACACAGCATGAGGCAAGGCAGTGCGGGCGAGCTCACATCACAGGTTTCTGTGATGCATGATAGAACGAGGCCTCCCCTCAGCTCAAACTCAGCCTCAGCAACTGCAAAGATTTTCATTCCATGGCAAGTCTTTACCATTACCTCAGTTTCTCTGTTCAGACTATTTGGCTTACTTAGACCATGGTGTCAGTGACTGCTGTCAGATAAGCTTGAGGAATATTCCCTACAGTTCAGTTGATAGAGTGCTTGCCTAGTAAGCACAAGGCCCTAAGATCAATCCCCAGTACTGAAAAAAAAAAAAAAATTAAGACAATAAATGTGATGGCATCAAACTAAAAAACATCTTCATAGCAAAAGACATAATCAAGAACATGAAAAGAAAAACCTATACATTGGGGAAAAAAAAAAGCTTTGCTGTCTGCTCCTCTGATAGGTTGCTAATTTCCAGGACAAACAATAATTCAAAGCTTAATGTAAAAAAAAAATCAATAAATGGGCAAAGGAATTGAAGAGACACTTTATAGAATAGGAAATACAAATGGGAAACAAATATGTGAAAAATTGTTCAACCTCTCTTGCTATTAGAATAATGCAAATTAAAACCACACTGAGATTTTGCATCACATAGAATGGCAATTTTCAAGAATACAGTAACAATAAAGTTCGTGAACTCATGAGCACTTGGGGAACAAGGTTCACATATACATTGCTGGTGGAACTACAAGTTGTTGCTACCACCCTGAAAAGCAGTATGGATAACCTCAAAAACTAGGAATGGAGCCACCATTTGACCAAGTTTTCTCACTCCTTGTACACGAAGTAGTTAAAATCAGCATACTAAAATTATGTGTCCACATCAATGTTTAAAGCAGCTCACTTTGCAACAGCTAAGTTATGGGACCAATGGTGTTGCCATTCAACAGATGAATGAATAAAGTAAATGTGGTGTATATACACCCTGGAGTATTACTTGGGCACAAAAAGAATGACATAAAAAAGAATGACTTTATGGCATTTGACAGTGAATAGACAGATCTCTATAATTTCATGCTAAGTGAAATAACCCAGTTCCCAAAGCCAAAGGTTGAATATTTTCTCTGATATGAGGAAGCAAAACCACATTAAGGAGGACATAAGGGAAATAATGAAATTTCAGTAGATTAGACAATGTGGAATGGGTGGAAGGAAGGGGGATAGGAAAAGGAAAGAGAGTAGAAGGAAACTGATATAATTTTCATACATATATTTACAAAAAACAACACACTGAACCCCGTCACCATGTACATCCACAGAGTGGGATCCTAATTAGAATAGGATATATCACATGCTTGTAAATTTATATCAAATGAATTTTACTGTAATAGCCAAAAAGAACCAATAAATAAATAAATATATAATAAGTAAATAAATAATAAATGACAAATGTCAATAAATAGAAGTAAGACCAATAGAACGAAGGAAAGTGAACAGGGGAACAAGGAGGAAATCTAATGGGGGAAATCTGGGGCTTGAATTGGAGCAAATTATATTCTGTGTTTGTGCAATAATGTCAAAATGAAACATAGTTTTATTTATAATCTTATGCATTAATAAAAGTTTTAAATAGTAACCCTGTAAATGGGAGCTTATCTTGATAATCATGAAATTCAAGTTGGATGGGAGGAGAGAAGAAAGACAGAAGGAAGTTAAAGAATAGAAAGATGGGAAAGCTTAAAGGAATCTGGGGTTCTACAAAGAACAACTTAATGAGAAAATGTCCATAGTTTCATTGACTTTTACCATAAAGAGTGACTGGAGAAAGAGGAGAGACAGCAGTTACAAAACTTTTCCCAATAAAATTAAAAGACTGAATCAATGAGGAGAATATTTTAATAAGTTGCACACCAATGTTACAGTTATTTCAGAAAAAAAGATGTTTTGATATGGAAATACAGATATGAATATGACAATTAGGTATGCATTGTGGGAGGTTTTATTTAAATGTAAATTTTAGAATAATAATTCTTAAAGTCATGAAAAATCTTAATAAAAATCAGTGCCAGTAATTTGACAGTTTTCTTCCTCTGGATGTATATGTAAAATTTTATGATAAAGTAAGATCACTGTACAGTGAATTTAAATATAGTACATACAATACATGAATTATTTTGCACATAGATGAAGTTCTGAATTTTATGTGGCATTCAGATAATGTCAAATATTGTTATTTGTAAGGGTCACCTCTTAGGTTTTATACATTCTCTTTAGTTTTTAATGCTTAGGCCCTAGTTTGCTCATTTGCAAAAGGCAATGCCATTCTTCACAGGATCCCAGAGTTGGTTCAGACTGACAAAGACAGATGTAGAAATTCAGCTGTCACACTAATGCTTCTGCCTTTTTGGTTTCTTATACCATCTTTAATTTGAACTCAAAGATTAAAAGTCAAGCATGGGTGCTGGTAAATTACAGAGCTTTACATTGAACATTAGTGTTAAAACTCTAGAAACTACATTACAGGGTGAGTAATAGAAAGTGATTTCACACAATTTATATCATATTAAGGGTCTAAGGGAAGTCTTCTGTAGAAATCACGTTAGTCCTCTCATACTAATCAGCATCAGTGTCCAGGCTGGTCATCACAGTCTTCTGACACTCATCACTGACAACCTCCTTTGTCCAATGGAACCACGTGAGAGAAAAGACAGTGGAGTGTATTAGAGAACCAGGAAAACCCTGAAGCACCTATAGCCTTGTCTTTGCCTTTGACCTGCTCTAGGAAAGACATAAAAGGGGAAATAAAAGCTGAAGCAAGGAGCAACAGTATTGCTACTCTATAGCTAATTGCTGCTGGTTATAGAGAAGCCACACCTATTGCTGATTTGTAAAAATTCTACTAAAGCTCTAACCTTTATAAAACCAAAAAAAAAAAAAAAACACTGGAAAATTTGAAAGAAAAATGCTTCATCTGGCTGGAAGTTTGAATCTTTGCCTTTTTACAAAATTTGTGCTCATGAAATGAACATTTTTGCTGAAAGAAGGTTCTATTAAAGGGGAAAAGCAAACTTATCACTTGGTTTCTGGGACACAGCCAAGAGGCGTGGTCCTTCTGCTGCATCTTTCGGAACATTACTTCCATGAGAAAAACTCTAGGAGGTTGGAAGTGGTAGCAAAGTCCTATGATCCCTGAGTCAGCAGTGCAGTGTCTTGAAGATGCTTATCTATATTTCATAGGGATATTCATGCTGTACAAAGAGAAAAATCCAAATGTAGACTTCAGGCTGCAAATTTCCATGACAAATACAGTTCAGATTTTATTCTTAATTTTGATACAACAAATAATGCTATGCTAACAAAAACTTAGATGAAATTGAGCATTTTATAAAAAAATAAGCATGAATAGCAGAGTAACTAATATACAATGAATATTATGAAAATGGACTTAAATATTTTTGAATATTTGATATGAACTGGAATTGTTTTATTATCTGTGGAGTTCTAATAAAACTGCCATATAT
The DNA here is from genome assembly GCA_020740815.1 of Sciurus niger. Lineage (NCBI taxonomy): Eukaryota > Metazoa > Chordata > Mammalia > Rodentia > Sciuridae > Sciurus > Sciurus niger. The sequence goes on from JAHUXG010016843.1 coordinate 841,562, forward strand.
TGCTTTTGCTTTCTTTTTTACTTAGAGAATTACAGTCATACATAGTAAGTGGGTTCATTGGATAAAATCAAACAAGCATGGAATTTTATTTACTCCATTTTGGTATAGAGTGCCCTTCAGCTTTCCATCTCTCTCTCAATTCCTATGTCTTCCACTCCCTCTATTCTCTTCCTTCTACTCTATTGATCTTCCTTTTATTTACTTATGTATTTGACATATATCACTTATTAGTTCATATTTGTTAGTGCATAAAAACTTAAAGATGAAAATAGAGCAAAATACATTTTGGAATAATAAATAAGCCGAAAACAATAAAGAAATTGGGCTGGCATTCACAAATGCCCTCCACCACACTCCCAACACACACCCCACTCCCCACTATATGTGAATGCTTTACAAATGAGTTCTAATAAAATCTCAGAGACCAGAGTGCATCCTGTCAAATATTTCTCCTATGTTAGCAAAGAAAGAATGGTATGAAAATTTATGAAGTTAGTGAAAATGAAATGCCCCAATAAGAGAAGGTCCAAGCACCTATGTCCTATCATTATCACCCAACTATCCTGGAAATAAAGTTGTTCATTGCCTTACATGTGGGAAGGGGAAGGAAAAAGAGGTGGGTAATTTTTGGTTGTCTTTCACAGTAAACCATGAGTTAGAGTGAGGACCTTGTTGACTCACCTTAGCACCAAACAAAACCACATCAGAATTGATAATCCATATAAAAATACAAATCCATATAAAAATAGTTACTTCCCTATAACATATGCCACATTCAATTCAAAATTTACTGAAGAATTACATATGAAAAACAATATAGGAAAACTTTTGATTGAAAATATAGAAAAGTATATTTTGGGTCATTTAATCTACTCAAGCCATAGAGATTACTCAAGTCACACCAGTCACATGGACTGGCCAAGTCATTTGGGCTGCTTAGATCATTAAGTAACAGTAGTCCAGGTAATGATTTTAATATAGCCTTACTGCACTGCCACTGAGGCTTATTTTTAAATGGACATGTTTTTCTTTGCCTTTCCACACTCTTCCCCTTCCTAACCTGAGTGGAAGAACAAGATTATCTTTTACTTGTTCGAGACCAAGTTATCTCTATTTGATCACATAACCAACAAAGGAGTCAAGTAATTCAGATTTCAAGGATGGAAAAAGAAGATTGAAAGAATGGCTTACCCCCAAACTAGTAAGCGAATCACAGTAGCCTACAGGAAAGACCTGGATTGTAGCCTTTAAATGAATAACTCCTTTAAAAACTCTCTGTTCTCTCTGATAGGCAGAATCACAGCATTTGGGACAGGAGTTCTCTGTTACTCCATTGCATGTAAAGCAATAAGCCTTATTTTTCCTTCTTTCAAAACTCAATTATCTTTATTGACTAGGCACTGGGAACAAGAACCAAACTTTCATTGACAAGCTCCACTGGCTATAGAGGGTACACAATCATAGTTTACCGAGTTCATACTGGTTACTTATAATGGTCATAGTGTCTACTCACTTTATAAAGGTCTTGAAGGCTACTACGGTCATTTCAGAATGAGGGACAGAAAGGATTTGCTGGTAATAAAGGCTGAGTTGGTCATAGATTGCACTTGTGTCACAGAGGCTATCTGGGGCATAGAGGCTCTTCAGTAAAAAAGGTTATGGAGGATATATGGATACAATGACCATAGAGGCCACATGGGTCACAGAGATAACTCAGGACACAGATATTCCAGAGGTCATGGAGGTTTTAATGTCATAGAATACATACATGTAATGAAGGCTAATTGGATCACTTTGTTAAATCAGGACATAAAGGGTACACAGGCAATAGACACTATGAAAGACACAGAGGTTAAGTATTCCATACTGGGTATGGATGTCATAGGAGATATTCAGGACATTTGTGTTACTCAATTCATAGATACTATGCAAGTCATAAAGATCATGTATGTCATACAGTATAATCAGGCCACAGAGGCTACACAAGTCATAGGGGCTTAATAGGTTTATTTAAGCTACTCAATTTATACACTCCACATAGTTCATCAGGGATAATATAGTCATTTCTGCTACTCAGGATACTGTGGGTATGAAGATCATAGAGGTTACATAAGTTCAAGATGCTAAGGTTTTTTTAAGCTACTCAGTTTCTAGAGGTTATGCAGGATACAAAGGATAGACCATAGAATAGATGCACATCATACAGGCCATAAGGGTAGCAGAATTTATGCATATCATAGGTGCTATTGTGAGAAATAAAATGTCCGGTGATCCCCTTTCAGAATATAGCCTTAATTGGCTACATTTGTAGGAATTTTAATTATAGCCTTTCCCTTTCATCCAATTTTAAAATTAAGCAATTGCATAGATTATAACCCCAAACTCCTCCAATCAGACTGAAGGGCAATAGTGCTCAGGCACTTTTTTTCCTGAGCATTGCTGCCATTTCCATGAAGTTTTCTCTTGAGGCACATCTGCCCCTGAGTTCACTGCCATGGGTGCCTGGAGGTCTTTTCTCTTGGTGTGGCTGCTGATGTTGACACTGTCACAGTCAACATGGCCCAGAGGTCACTGCTGCTCTCGTGACTGCCTCAGATGCATGTTTGCCATGTACACTGCTGCTGCTGCTCCTGCTATCACTGAAACTGCTCTCACCAAAGCCACTGCTACTCCCAGGAAGTCATCTGGAGTTCTCCTCTCTGGGTGCTGCTGCAGCTGCAGCCACAGTCACTGCTGCTGCCACTGTTGCCATAGTTCTCACACCTGTTGCAAACACAACTGATGTCTGCAACTGCTGCTGACCCCCTAGTTGCTGCCACCAATTCCTTCTACTACCATTTCCACCACTGTTCAGAAATCTGTTACTAGGGACACTCCAGGTTTTGTTGCACATGGCCACACCCATTTTGAGACACTGGTCACAGCTTAGGTTTGTTTGAAATGCCAAAGGTTTGCTGTCACTGCCATTTTGGGGCACACTGCCTCTGGGGACACCAGCTAGGACCTGGAGGTTCACTGCCAGGATTCCTATAGGTTTGGCTGCATCTGGGGTTACAACATAAAAAAATAAGGGAACAAAACACCACAAACAAACCAAGATTCCACAATAAGAGAAGACACTGACAAAACAATGGAATAAATATCCAAGAAGTTTAGAATGTCCATAGTCAATTTGACCTGCAAAGTAAAGGGTGGTATACAGAGTTAAATCAAAGAGAAATATAGGAAGTGAAAAATCAATAAAGAGTTAGAGATTGTGTAAAAAGAAAGCAGAAATCCTCAAAATGAAGGAATCAATCAATTATAAATCAGTCAATTATAAATTCGATGGAAAATATCAACCACAGTCTAGATCATTTGGAAGACAGAACTTTAGACAATGAAGACAAAATATTTAATGTTGAAAATAAAGTTGACCACACAGAGAAGATGGTAAAAATTCATGAACAGAACTTTCAAAAATTATGGTATTAACATGAAAAGATCAAATAAATTCTGCCTATCTAGGAGCATGTGAGGTCTTTCCATCTTCTAAGATCTTCAATTTCTTTATTTTTGTAGTTTTCATTGTAGAGATTTTTCAGCACTTTTGTCAAATTGATTCCCAAGTATTTTATTTTTTGAAAGGATTATGAACAGTGTAGTGTTATTTCTCTTTCAGTGGATTCATTACTGATGTATATGAATGCATTTGAATTATGCATATTGATTTTATATCCTGCTACTTTGTTGAATTCATTTTTTAGTCCCAGAAGATTTTGGTGGAAGTTTTTGGATTTCCAAATGTAGAACCATATCATTTGCAAATAGTGATAGTTTGAGTTCTTCTTTACTTATTTGTATACATTTAATTTCTTTCTTTCATGTCATAGATGCTTCTCAGGTTATAGAGGATACTTGGGCAATAGAGACCAACAGGTCATTAAGGAGACCCCAAAAACCTCCAAATTTGTCATTCAAATACTCAACAATGGGTGTAGTACTCTGCCTGTGAACCTGAAAAAATGACTCCAACCTGGTGCTAAGGAACTTGATCCCAATGATAAACTTTTCTCCACCTTCTGGCAATTTCATTCTCCCTTGTTTGAACAGTAATGGTCTCAGGATATCTACCACTGGCATTTTAATTTCATTAGTCTCCTTTATTATGTGCTAAAACATTTTATTCAGCCTACCTCACATATCTTTCATTCATTACATGACATCCCAGCCAGAACCAATCCACCTCTTCCTCAGCCTGAACAAGAAAGAGTAAGCCCCTTGTCCTAAAGTTGTACCTGTTGAAAACTAAGTTGATGAATATTAAGCTACCTGTATTTTGCATTTTTGCATCCTGGTTTTCCCCTAAATCTGTTGAAATCTTTAGCTTCCCTACTACCAATGTTCCAGAGAGGCAATTCCATTAGTGTGATCAGTTCCTCAGGTGGGACAAATCTATCCAGTCATTTGTCTAACCTTGGGAATTTGCAGTGCTTTAAATGTGGTAGAGGATAGCCCTCAGAATTGTGGAAACTTGGGACACAGGCCTGGATAATTTACATAATAATTTCTCTCTGGAACAAGATCTTGTCAATTCCCTGAAAAAAGCAGTTCTCATTCATCAGATTATTTTTCCTCCTTCCTGCCTGGAATTACACCTGGCAGTTTAAGTCTGACAACTGTAATCCTAGTGATCTCCTACTTCTTTTGTGATGACTTTCTTATATTTTGCTAGCTTCTCCTAGTGTTATTACAGATGAATACCCTTGCTGTGTTTCCTCGCTACCAAGGTGTGACCAATTCATATACTTGTAATTTTTCCAGGAAGGGTAATTTCAATACTATAATGTTAGTCAAGAAGATGGATGCATGAAATCCCTGCCTGGGAGAAGGGCTGTGAGCTTGTTTAATTAATATCCAACTCATATCCTGGGGCCAAGCCAGGCACACACCATAGAGATAATACTCTTTCCTTTCTGAAATTTCATTATGCTGTTCAGGTCATAAAACTCACACAGTTCTTAGGGGCTGCACAGGTCCTAAAAATTATGCTGATTATAGAGGATATTCAGGTTTTAGAAACTACATTGGACATAGAGGTTAGTCAGTTAGTAAAAGCTCTTCAGGTCATCAAGATAAGGAGGACCAGTGGCTTCAGAACACATAAAATATGCAAGTCATACGTGTTACTTAAGTAATAGGGGTTATGCAGATCATAGAGGGTACCCAGGTCACAATGACTGTTCAATCATAGAGCCTACTAAGTCCTTAGGGGCTACTAATTAAATATCTACATAGGGCATAAGCCTGTGGAGGTCATAAAGGCTGTCAGGATTACATAGGTAATAGATGCTTCATGGATTATAAATGATATAGGGTCATAGAGGTTACTCATACTGTAGAGATTGTGCAGGCCATAAAAACCATCTCAATTTTTGAGGCTGCTCAGGTCCTAGAGTTTACACAATTCATAAGGACTTCTCAACCCATAGAGGTCATTCAGACTATTAATACTACATAGGTCATATGGGTTACTCAGTTCATTTAGGCTACTTAGAACAGAGAGGATATGCAGGACAGGCGGTCTATGGTAGCCATGAAAAACATACGTATTACAGATAATATTATACAGATCATAGAAATTTTGCTGGTTATAAAAACTTCTGAGATTATAATGACAATTCAGATCTTAGAGGCAGTGCAGGTGCAGGGGCCTTCACAGATTATAGAGGATATGAATGTTCTTGTGGTTACATTGGTGATGGAGGCTACACCGAACATAGTAGCTGCATAAATCAGAGGTTATGAGGGTTGAAGAAGCTACTTAGGTCAGAGAGTAAGCAGTAAGTCATAAAGTCTACAGAGATCATAGAGTCTGTGCAGGTCAAAGAGGTATGCAATTCACAGATGTTAACAGAACCTAGAAACTACTCAGACTAGGCAAGTTACTGTGCATATAAGTTCTATGCAGGTCAAGGAGGCTAAATGATCCATAGAGGCTACAAAGTTCATAGTGCCTACTGAGGTCATTTATGTTTCTCAGCTCATAAAGTTATGGGGGTCATAAATATTGTTTAGACTTTAGAAGATAAACAGGTAATTAAGGCTATGCAAGTCATAGAAGCAATTTGGGCTATAGAAACAGCACAGCGCATAAGAACTTTGCGATCATTTTGGGTACTCAGGCCATAGAAGTGGTACAAGTCAGAGAGTATATGCAGGTCAGAGACCCTGTGCAAATTATAGAGGTTATGCAGTTCATAGTGCCTATAGGTATTATAGGGCATACTAAGGTCATTTAGACCACTAAGTCCATAGAGGCTATTCAGGTCTACTAGGCTATTCAGGATATAAAGACATGCAGACAATAGAGGCTATGCATGCTGTAGAGGATACCCAGGTAATAGAGGTGATACAGTTCACAGAGGCCACTCAATCCACACAGGCTATATATGCCATAGTGATGATGCTAGCCTTAGAGAATATTCATTTCATAAAGGATATTCATGTCACAGAGGCAACTCGGGACACAAAGAATACACAAATCATATCAGTTACTAAGCTCATTTACATTTTTTAGTCCAAAGAAACTATAAAAGTTATAGAATTTACAAAGAAATAGACACTAGTTAGGGCATAAATAATGTACACATCATAGAATGTACTCAGGCATAGAGAATGTGAAGGTCAAACAGGTTAACCGGTGTTAGACATTATTGAAAACTTAGAGGCTTTGCAGGCCATAGGGGTCATTTAGGTTATTCAGGCTATATAAGCTACATAAATCTTAGGTGTCACTCAGGACACAGAGGCTTCACAGATAATAAAGGCTTGTGCAGATCATAGGGGCACCAAGGGCCATAGTGGTTCCTGAGATCATAGAAACTATACAGGTCATTTAGGCTAATCAGGCCATAAAGGCAACACAGGTTTCAGTGGCAGTGTACACCCCACAGGCTATGCATGCCATGAGTCATACACATGCCCTGGGTACTGCACAATTTTATATGCTACATTGGCCATAGAGCTTATGCAGATGTTAGATGCTTCTAAGTAATAGAGATTATATTGGCTGCATATTGACTCAGTTCAAGCTGTATGATCAGCTTAGAGTTTTAAGTAAAAAATTGAGGTTTTTTTAGGTGATAAATTCTACACAATTTCTAGGAATTATTCAGGACATGTAGGCTACAAAATTTATAAATAATATAAATGTAATGGAGAATACATAAGTCACAGATAGGGCATATGAGTTACTCAGACCATAGAGAAGACACTTGTAATTAAGGAAATCCAGGTCATAAAAAAGGTGCAGGTCATAGAGGCTACACAAGTCAGAGAGGTTGTGTTACTGAAAGAGACTACTCATTTCCAAGATGCTACTCAGGTATAAAGTGTAAGCAGACAATAGAGATTAAGTCATATGTACTACACAGGTCTTAGGGGCTAATCAGGTAATAGAGGTTTCAAAGGTCATGAAGGATACTTAAGTCAAAGAGGTTATGCAGGTCATAGAGGCTACTCAAGTCATAGAGGGCATGTAGGCCATAAAGGCTACTCAGTACCTAGAGCCTTTTTAGGTCACAAGAGTTGCAGGGATCATAGAGGGTTTACTGGTCAAAGAGGCTACTTAGGTCATAAAGGTTGTGCCAACCAAAAAAGTCACTCAGGTCAGAGAGGATACCTGGGCCATAGAGGCTACAAAAGCATAGAGGCCATGCAGGTCAGAAGGGCTACAAAAATCATATGGATAAAAAGGTCATTCACGCTACTAAGGCCATTATCCTACATTTATGTTTCTCAGGCCTTCATGATACACAGGTAAGTGAGTGTATGATGGTTAAAAGCTATTATGTCACAAAACTTGTACAGGTTATAGATGCTACTTAGCTGATAGAAGAGAGGCAGGTTACAGTGGCTACACAGTTTACTGAACCAACTCTGGTCTTAAGGCTTATACAGTCCAAAGATGTTACTCAAACTATTTAGGCTACTCAAGGGCATATAACCCACTTTGCCCACAGAAATATAAGAAGTCACAGAGGTTGTGAAGATTATGAAGGCTACTCTAGCCATACAGAATGCTTAGTACATAAGGTTATTCAAGCCAAAGAGGCTACATAGGTACTTGAGGCTAATCAGGCCATAGAGATTATGCAATTAATAGAGACTCTGCAGGCCACAGAAAATACTCAGGCCATAAAGTTCATAGAGTCTGTGCAGTTCATGGTGGCTACACAGGCCATAGACTTCAAAGGTCATAGTGGATACTGTTTTTCTAGAGAATGCTGTTGCCAAATAGGCTGCACAGATTATAAGAAATACACAGGTTATAGAGGCTGTGCAGGCAAAAAATTTATTCATTTCATAGATTCTATGCAGGTCATAGAGGTTGCACTATTTATAAAGTCTACTCAGGACACAGAGGGAACATAGGCAATGGAAGTGATTCTATTGAAGTGAAGCTACACAGACCATAGAGGATATACTGGCCATAAAAATCTTCATAGTCAAAAAGAATATATAAGCCAAAGATGATACAGAGATCATATAATCTACTAATCCCATAGAGCTACAGAGGATATAAAGGCTTCTTTGTCACAGATTTTTATGGTTAATAGAAGCTAGTCAGTTAATAGATTAAGGTCATATAGGCCAATAAAGTAATAGAGACTTGCAGATTATTTAGGCTACTCAAACAATAGAGGTTACATAGGTCATAAAGGCTATACTATTTATAGGGGCAACTCAAGCACATAGGCTCTGTGGATTACAGAGGCTTCTGAGGTCATAGAATACACTAAGGTCATTTAGTCTACTAAGACCATAGAGGCTAAGAAATAATTTGGGGTCAGTCCATCTAGGGTGCTGAGTACATAGCACCTTCAGTGGTCATAATAGGTGATACAGGATATAAAGTATATGCAGGTCATAGATAGTACTAAGGTCAAAGAGGTCACACAGGTCCCAGAGAATACTCAGGGCATAAAATCTGAAAATTCACAGTGAATACTAAAGTAATTGAACTTTTTACACCATAAAGGCTATGAGATTCATAGAGGCTGTGCTGGTCACACAGGCTAATAAGGCCATAAATTAAAAGCAAGCTATATGGACTCTTCATATCCTACAGCTTACTCAGACATAGATGCTATGAATGTGACAATGACTACACAGATCATAGAGGCTATGCAGATCATTGCAGATAGGCAAGTAATGTAGGTTACAAATATCATGAAGGTGACCCTAGTCATAGAGGCTCCCCAGCCATTATGGCTAGGTAGTTCATAGAGGTCAAGGACATGTAGGCTATTCAGGGCATAGAAGTTAGGGCCCTAGCTCTAAGGTCATAGAGACCACACGCAACAAAGAGGTTAAACAGGGCAGGGCATGGCGATACATATATCCTAGGCATTGCACAGGTCATAATGTCTATGCAGCCCATTAAGACACATAGTTTATAGATGTTAAACAGGTTAAGGAGGTTACTTTGTCCATTGTGGAATTGGAGGTCTTGGAGAATGTGTAAGCAATAAGGACTTTGCTGAACTTGTACCATAGAAATGCCAGGAATTACAGATGCTATGCCAGTCATAGAGGCTATTCCATTCAAAGGTGATATAGGTAATGATACCTGCCCAGGGCATAAAACCTGTGTGGGTCATGGAAGAAACACATGTCCTTGATGTTATACTGGTCATAGATGCTACACATTCCATATAAGTTTTAGAGGCATAAAATAATAGTTGTTATACTGGTCATAGAGGCTACTGAGCACATAGATTGTACACAGGCATAAGATTCTCAGTCCATAGATGCTACATAATTCATAGGAGCCACTCATGCCAGATAAACAAATTAAGTCATAGAATATATGAAAATTATTGAAGACATTCAGTTCATACATGTTATAGAGAAAATAGAGGCTACTAACACCAGACAGACTCTTCCAGAAAAATAGAAGTTTGCAAGCCACATATGCTATGCAGGTCATAGAAGTTACAACTACTCAGTTACAAAACATTACTGAGATCATGGGGCTATTCAGGCCAAGGACACCTTCTAGGTCATAGAGGCTACTCAGGTCGTACAAGCTACTTAGGCCACAGAAGGTTCTCATGACATAGAAGCTGCATAGGCCATAGAGACTTTAGAAAGTCCTAGAGAGTTTATGCTGGTGGCAGAGTCTACTCAGTCTACTCAGGTTACAGAAGCTACCCAGGCATAAATGCTACTCAAGCCATGAGATTTATACAGGTCATAAGGGCTACTTAGGTCATAGACCCTAAAGAGGTAATGGAAGATAGTCTGGTCATAATAGCTATTTGGGTCATAGAGGCTACAGAGCTCATACAGGCTAAACAAGTGTAAAAGTCTTCTTAGTCCATTGAAGATATGCAGAATACTTGGGCTACTCAGTTAATAGAGTGTAGGCTGGTAATATGGGTAATTCAGGACACAGATATAGATAGGTCTAGGACCTGCACAGGTCAAAGAGGCCTTTCAGGACATAGAGGCTACTCCATCCTTTGAGGGTATCCAGATAACAGTTTTAATTAGTTGAGTTAGACTATTCAGTACATAAGAATATACACTTATACAGGTTACTCAGGAAACAGAAACTATGAAGGCTAAACAGAATATACAGAAAAAAATGTGATCAAAGAGTAAGCCATGTTAGTCATAAAGTCTATGAAGGTCATGGAGTATGCAGGAAAATGTATCTGCAAAATAAAGGTTATACAAACCATAGAGGTCACTGAGCTTTTTGATCCTACCCAGGTCTTACTGTCTATTCATGCCTTCAAGGCTATACAGGACATACAGCCTATAGAGATCACAGAAGTTGCACAATATTATAGAGGTTATTTTGATCACACAGGCTATGCAGGTATTGGAGGATTTTCAGGTCATAAAGAAATTGCAGGTCATACAAGGTTCAAAATCATAGGGACTGTTAAGTTAATTTAGTCTAATAAAGCCCTACAGGCTAGGAATAACATTCAGGCTATTCAGGTTATAAAAGACATGCAGGTCACAGAGGATATACACTAATAAGGTCATACAGGGTAGGTAGAAAAATTTCTCCTTGTGAAATAGATGATACGAAGGCTGTAGAATCTACTCAGGACATAGAGTCTTCAAAGGACACAGAGGCTACATAGGTTCTAGAAGAAACCCAGGTCATAAACTCTCCTCAGTTCCTAGAAACTACACAGGCCAGAGAAGAGACTACACAGGCCAGAGAAACTATTCAGGATACAGGTAATGCACAGGTCATAGGGAATATGCAGATATAGAGACTACT